>WEDG01009254.1:0-77500 GCA_017591395.1 Schistocephalus solidus | reverse complement strand
GCTGCGTGCGTTGCTTCGATGCGATGTTTTTCTTAATAATGTAGGATAGTAGTTATAAACTGTAGCTTAGTTAAGTGTGGGATACAAGTTTTCATCCTCTATTCGTAGGAGATGTGACTTATACTTTTTGAATACTACTCGCTGAGGTTTCCGAAGACTCACCCTTTGCGTAAGGAAGGTTGATTAATTGACCTGAAATATAGGTATGACTGCGACAGGTCAATGCTGGAGCGCCCGGAAAAGTTAGACCTTGCCACAAAAGGTTTTATGGTACTGTGAGTTCTCCGTTTTCAGAAGTACTTTGTAGAAAATGTTCAGCCTTGCAGTTTTAGTCCTCCTGACTTCCCTGGTCAAACCAGACAGTCGAACGGTGTGGGTGGGACTGCTGACTTCGGCGTCATCTTACATGGAGACAAACGCGGGCTGGGGTGGGACGGGATGGAAGCGGCATTTACCTTCCCACTAAATGAGTGCTAGCTGGTTCCCCTATTTTATCTTCCTCCTCATTATTCATTCTCATCCACCCTCTGTCAACATGGGTTTGGAAACGCCCAGAATTCCCATTAACCTCTTAACTCCGGTCAAGTCCTCATCCATCTCTCCTCCTCCTCCTCCTCCTCCTCCTCCTCCCTCTCCTCCTCTCCCTTCCTTCCACTCCTAAACGTTTTCTTAGGTAAAACTAAGAGTTTTAACTGCGTCTCCTCTTGCAACATATTTCTTCGGTGTATAGTTTGACAGCCTGTAAGTTTTATCTGGGATGCTATGAGCTGTAACTGATTTTTCTCTGGTAGAGTGGAGCGATATCTCCGTTACAAGCGGTTGTTCCATAGAAACCTTGGTGAGACCTGGTCTGCTTCTATACAATGCCCTGTGGTTTCGTAAGCTTCGGACAAAAAAAACATAAGTTAGCTGGCCGGAACAAGGACTTGCTAATCAGGTAGCACTCAAATGGAACTGGAATAAAGGTAAGTATGATTTATTCTTCTCATTAAATATTTTCCAGAAAATAACAGAAGTAAGCAGCGATCAGGAATATTAATTGTATACTAGCTTTTTAATGCGAGTTCCTAGATGACATAGCAAAAAAAGCGTTTATCAAGACACGTTCACAGAACTTTTGTACTAAAGAAATACATGTAATATTTTTAAGCTCGATTTCGCACAAATGGGAAAGAACCGACTACCAGGTAATTTAATTTTATAAGTTAATCACATATGTAGCATAATCTTCATGCGTTCTATTAGTTTACGCTTGCTGAAGCGGATACAAAAAAATGCTGTGGAGCACTTATACGATGGGAAACGAATGTGAGTAAAAACTGTAACGTCAAACAGATGATAGGCAACTTCCTCTGTCTAAAAGCCAATGACGATTTCCAGGTTGCGCTCAAGACTTTTACAGAACTCCCTAATGTCACTGCATCAGCGTCCGATGCGAAAGCATTGAGAATCTGGCCACGAAATTGAGCGTTTAACTTCAAATCAAAAGGTCGCAGGTCCGAGCCTTGGGTGGTACAACATCCAGGGTTGCGAATGTCTGGCTGATAACTGCTTACAAGCCAGAAATGACTATTCCAGTCTCCCTCGTTTTTGGCGGCAATTTTATTCTGCCTTTAATAGTACCATCCGCTATGCAGCTGCTGGCAGGGCTCTAGAGTAATCTCCAATGAAGAACGGGACGATTGAATCCCCTATCCATCCATCGAACTATATGTCACATTTCCAACTGCAAATTCTTCCCTCTCTTGTTTTATCTTTCAATCCGGGCATAATATTGCTGCTTTCACGTACAGGTCTTATCAGATATTAACAAAAACCTGCTCAAGTAAACTGTCTAAGTGGACATTTTTGTAAAATTTAATTAACAGTGAAGAAGAAATGCCGAAATGAATTCTACGTTGATTTATTTTGACAAAATGGAGACCGCACTACCCACTCCTGGTCTACTTGCTATCGCCAACCAAATGCAGAAGAGGGTTTTTGTGAACTCTGAGTCCCGCGCTCTAAATTCTAAATCCTGTTATGGCATTCCAATAGTACTGATCTGGAAGCACCTGGGAGTGGCTTTACGAGGTGCAATCAGACGATAAGGCCTGCGGTTGTATTACCATAAACAGTTTATATCCCGAATCCACAAACTACAGTGGCCTCCTATCCAATCTTAAATATTGTTCGATTATCTTCATGATCGGCTCAAGAGGTATGCACAATAACTTAAAAGGAGAGCTGTTAGGGCAAAAAAACAGCCAGTAGGTACCTTTTATGAGCACTTAAAAAAGTCACGGAAATAGGAACCGTCCCACCCGCTTAAAGCAGGGGGCTTTATGCTAAATTTTAGACGGGTATATATATCCGTGTCTTAACGAGAACACTAAACCTAACATAAAAATGAACTGTCTTCTTTAATCTTAACCCTAGCCCTATCCTCAAACTAAGTTCTACAGCTTTCAAGATAATAACATAACCCTTAGCCTTATCACGACTTTATCAGCAACTGGGACCTTAACCACATCCTTGGAATTTGGCACAAGTCACATGCATTTTAAGTGGTTCCTTTTCTCGTGTACTGTTAAGGCGGCCATACAAGTCATCTTTAACCAAGAACCATTCATACTAATGTGAGCATAGAAAGGTAATGCAAGTGAGTGTGTATAATAAGCAGCTATGGAGAACGGGTAATTCAAGGTATACATTCACTCCTGCTATTCAAAATGAGATAGGATTTAGGATTCAGTCGCAGACAGTCTTATAGGCTCAATTAATATAAACAAAAATGAATTTTTGAAAAATCCAGAAGACCTAGGATGGTCGTTGTTGGTTACGATATTGAATAGGTATATCACAATAGACAGGAAACCAAGCCCGTGGATCAATTTTAGAGCATTGAGCTTCCCACACAATTGCCTGAAAATCTACATTCGAATCCCAGGTCATACAAAGAGGTGGTTAAGCACGACAAAAACTGTGTATGGGGCACGTTGCCGACGAAAAATAAGCCAGAAATGGCCATTCCATTCTCTCGGGTCTTCGTCGATTGCAACCGACATTTGTACAGAACGTCCGAGTTAATCAACCGAAATTCTGCCCCAATGGAGGCTAACTAAATAATTTGCTTTTTCTGGATGATTGGGTTAAGTGGACAGCGCCATATTCGTTCATGTCATGAAAGGATTCCGATTTGTTGGTAGTTAATATTTGTCCACCGACAGCAAGAATTAGAAGTGGGATCACATCTTGGCAACAAATCCGGTCCAACCAGAGAACACCTAGATTCTGAGTGAAAAGTTGAAAGCTATTTGTTTGCTTTTGAAATTATATGGGCGAACTGAAATTCACACGATCAAGAAACCTCGCTTAATTAAAAATTTAGTCTTCATTTTTTGTGAAACCATTTGCGTTGAAAAGATAGAAGCTGGATGATTGGGGTCCTCAATCAATTCCCTCCCTTTATCTTTAATACTTACATTGGATATATTTAATTTAGCTAAAGTTAAGCCTACTAACCATGCACTGTTTACTCTTACATTTTTATTTTGACGACGGCAATACTCAGAGGAAACATACTGTCAATAAGACTCAAATATGTTTTTTCAAAGGTTCTGGAGGTGCGCGCAACATCTTGAGGAAATCTAGGTCTGATAAGGGCTCCTATTCCTGCAATTAACGCGACTACTGTTTAGCAAATCATCTGATAGTTTGAAAAGTTTGCTGGAATGTTCAGATTTTATCTACGTTAAAGCGGGCTTTACTCTGTTAAGGCTACAATAACGACTAGGCCGTTTGGCGTTTCGTGAAGATAGTGTAACCGTTTATGCTAAAGACTACTTGCAGAAAATAAGCGATACGCTGTACGAAATCAATATATCCCTTATTCTACAAGAATGATTGTGAAATCGTGAACTGTAACGTCGTTGGGCGAGCCAATCATTAGGTGCAGGCTTGGCTTCACGAAAGAAAGAAGAGCATGGTTCAGGCCACCTCACCCTTGGTGCGGCTTCATATCTGAAAATACAAGCTAACTCCAGGAGGCCGTTGAAAGGAAGGGGATGTGATCGTTTAAGAGCAGTTTATTCGCCCGATGTTTAGGATTCGCATTGACTCAGCAAGTACTGCCCATAAATCCTACAGCCCTTGTGCAGCCAATACCATGTTCGTATACTGGCCCTGACGATGGGTTTGAATGTGAATTCAAAACGCCAGGCGAAAAGAGTACTTATATGATAGTACTCCGTCCAGCAAACTCAGCCAGGAGTACTGGTACTTGGTAAAGGAACGGTGTAATTATGGGTATACCTTGGGTTACAGTGAGAGAGCAACAGCATCACTAGCTTCTACCCTACAAACCTTTTCCCAGGGAGGCAGTGTTTAAGTAAAGGGGAATCAATAAAGAGACTGACGCATGCTGATGACAATGGACAAGCAGTACACGTTGAGAGATGACTTTGGAGCTCAATCGGGCCTGACGAAAATATGTTGTTATCGGCATTTTAATCTAATAGATTAAAAGACAGCCTATACCTGAGGAGCAACTAGCTGTGGTTCTCACTACCACCTCAGATAGCCTATTAATTGCAGATTCAGACAGGAGTTATTCGCAAAAGGTTCAGTGTGCAGTGCACGAGGACAATAAACCACGGCCTGCGCCGGTCTGGTAAGAAATCCTGACCTGACGGAGTGTTGGGTGTCAGGTATATTGACAAAGCCATGTATTCCTTGATGCTTTTGAGGTCATACCTTACTGTCGTTATTCGGACTTTGAACTTGACCATACTGAACAGTTGGAAAGGTCTTCCTATGCATTATACCTGCCAAGGTGTGAACTGCCCAACACTCTGAACCTCCGTGTTGCCGATTAAGCGGCCGTCTAAAAACGATTCAGACAAATAGCCTCTATAAAACATTACCAGATGAAACTTTTAACAGAACATGTACGCTGTTCAATAAACCATTCCTTGGAGAGTTTTTCCATCAATCCCGTCAATAAATGTAACAGGGTTGCAGTTTTCTAACTGCATTGTCCTCTTTGCTCACCAAATTACTTCTCATATGAAAAAAAGATATGTCTCACTGGTGGCTAGTCATTCTCTAATGTGTTCATCAACATGTCCAAATGTAAATTTGTCAGGTAGGATACCAGCCGAAAATAACCAAAATATTTTGTTCAGCATGAAGATTTGCCCTAAATGACATCTGATGGTGCGTTATACCATGTGAACGACTCATAATATTGGACAGCCAATCAAATGCACTCAACTTCTGATTGGCTCAGGGCCAACCCATGTCCTGGATATTCGCTTCCGGCACCTGAGTAGTTCCTACCACGCGTCCATTTCCATACCTTTTTCAACGAGTACAAGGAGAAGAGGTGGTACTGCCTAAGAGGCCACATAAACGCCTCTCACTCTACTCACGAAAAATCATACTAACTCTCTACCTCCCAAGTTGGGAACAGGGCTTTTTAAAACCCTGTAATGTACCTTCATTTTTGGCCCTCTGGACTTGTAATCCTGCTGGTTGGTGGAACTTTTGTGGTCAATTCTGAGGGGGAAAGTTCACCGCAACGCTTTTGGGTCAAGGAAAACACCGCTGCAGGAACTATCATTGGTCAAATTACTCGGCGCCCGGGTTCCAGCCTCGGGTCCCTCACATTTACCAATCTTGCTGACAAGCGGATCGGCGCGTTCTTCTCCGTACTCGGTAGCAATGGTTCCATAGTCACTCTGCGACAGATTGACCGCGAAGAGATCTGTTCGCAACCCTCTCAGATACATTTGTCACCGACTGCAGACAACTCCAATATATTCTTCTCTCCCTATCAGGAGAATACCCCCTTCTGCGATGTTGGATTCATTGTGCACGTGTCGGTTGAAGCAGACGAGACAAGATCGGACGCGGAGAGTTATCTTGAGACAGTCTCCCTCGGTATCACTGACGAGAACGACAATCCACCAATCTTTACGCCCAATGTGATTACCTTGAAGATCTCCGAATCATCTCCCATTCAAAGCCAGTTTCCCCTACCATCCGCCACGGACGCCGATCTGGGCGTAAATGGAGTCAGCCATTATCGTCTGAATCGACTTCATCATGAAGTGGGCCAAATGCCTCCTAAAACCTGTCCGCCCCCCTCCAGTGGGCCTCAGGCTCCCAAATCTGCCTACATGCCAGATAGCGAGTCATCTGTATTTGCTCTCATGTCTGATGCAAACGAAGAAATGGATGAAGGGAGAACAAACAAGGTGCCAAAGCTCTTACAGGTGGGTGGACTGGACTACGAGCAGCTTCGAACGTTGTATTACTGCCTAACGGCTTTTGATGGTGGCGGACTAGAAGGCTCTCTCCTGATTATTATTGAGGTCCAGGATGCTAACGACAATGCGCCAGCTTGGGTTGGGCTGCCGTACCGAGTTAGCATCACTGAATGTGGTGAGGAACGCCACCAAACTCCACCGGCCCTCTGGAAGGCCAGCCTGGATGCGCGAAATTACGCAAGGAGCCAGGGTTTTGACTACGACGCTTCACTGCGCTTTGTCACACAACTGCTAGCAGTGGACGCTGACAGCGAGGTGTACGGACAGGTCCACTACAAGACCCCGGACGAGAACCCTCGAAAGTCGCACAGTAAAGGAGGAAAAGGTGTAAATACGGCTGCTTCAACAGCCTACAAAAGCATCATTCATGGTGATAAATTATTCTTAATTGGGCACTTGGACTACGAGACGGCACAACGAATCAGCATCCCGGTTGAAGCGGTTGATGGTGGAGGACTTTCCAACTTTACGGAAATTGAGATTGTAATAGAGGACTGCAACGATAATGTCCCACAAATTAGTATTCAGTCGCTCAGCCCTGCACCACCCGAGGTCGGCAACGCGATCGCAGCTCAGGCGCTGCCGGCCAAACAAATCGCCACGGCAGTTGAATATTTGGTTTTATGAAGAGGAGATGGCGGAGGTGAAGCTAGCCACGGTCACAGTGTCGGATGCGGACTCTGAACAGAATGCCAACATCAACTGCGATGTGGAATGGAACAGTGCAATAAGCGTCAATCCTTTCAAGTTGGTTCCGCTCAGGGGGGCTCGGCTGCCCCCAGGTAGTGGATACAAGGTGCCCAAAGTGTATCTTCTCTCGAAGCGCAGGGGAGTTAAATTAGACCGTGAGACGACTCCGCGTGTACAGGTGACCATTGTCTGCACGGATGGTGGCTACCCAGAAATCAACGTAGCTCGCAGTCTAGTGGAAATTGGTATCCTTGACATAAATGATAATGCCCCTGAGTTTCAGAAGCCCCACTCCTCGCTTCTGGGCAGTAGTAAACACGCATGGAATGCATACTTCGCAGTGCCTGAAAATGAACCACAGGGGACCTTTGCTGGTGTAGTTCGTGCTACGGATGCAGACTTCGGTACAAATGCAGCAGTTAGCTATTCCCTAGCCCCTTGTCCCGGGGAAAATGGCACTCTGCCATTCACGATCGAGGCTAGCTCCGGAAATGTCTACACAACTCAACCCTTGGACCGTGAGTATCAGTCGACATACTGCGCAATGCTCACTGCCATAGACGCCGGTCTCTCACCGTTGAGCAGCTCAGAGAACGTAACTATCATTGTCCTGGATGTGAATGATTCACCACCAGTCTTCGTTAATAATTACAACGCTTCTGGATGCATCGTTTTTGAGATGTCAGAGACTTTTGAGAATGAGCAGGTATTAAATAACTTTTTGGGTCAGATAAATGCCACTGATGCTGATGATGGAGCAAATAGTTCCCTCTTCTTCAGCCTTAAGCCTTCCCAAGCACAATCGGATACCGGGGGACGTGCCACCTTTCGTATAACCCGGAAAGGACAGCTCTTCGTGAACGGTATTTTAGATCGAGAGGCCACCGAAGAATACGAACTAATAGTAGTTGCCTCAGACAGCGCTCCTCGACGGCACCGCCTCTCTGCAGAGATCACAGTTAAAGTGCGAGTCCTGGATATCAATGATAATGCTCCTGTCTTTACTGAACCTGCCACTCCAGGTGATCATCTCTCCGTTATCGCTGTGGCGAATGTTACTTTGCAAACCGCGGTTAACTCTACGATCTATCGAGCATGTGCTCGTGACCCAGATATCGGAAATAACTCCCTCCTCAATTTCACCCTTCGCTGCGCCAAATACCTAAAACCTTTTTTCAACGTAACTGTTCCAGCAAAACAAGAAGAGGGAGATGCCACCTGCGTGCACATCGTGCTTACAAAGCCTCTTTTCCACCTTATCTCCTCTGCAGCAGTGACCCTTTCAAGTGAGCTTGATGCCAGTCAAATGGAAGCCCTCAGCCGTCAGATAAAATTCCCTATCGAACATCAACTTTACGTCATTGTCAGTGACTCTGGCCAACGGCAATTCACAAAGACGGCACGTTTGAGGGTTGTGATTCGTAGAAGCGAAAACATGGAGGTTGGCTCTTCCTTCGGCAGGGAGGAAGTTAGCAGTAAACGGTCTGACATGGAGGCCACACTCCGATCGCCTCATTTAGACTCTGTTAAAGCCAACGTCGGTGCACCAGGGACACTGTTTTTGCAACGCCATCAGCAACAGCCTTTAACATACCACCCGAGTGAGGAGGGCTTAGCAAGCGACCTCTTAGGCAAGGCGGGAATATCTCCCAAACATGCAGCAGATCCGTCCTCCCTTTCCTCTTCGAAGGAAATATCTGAAACGACTGCAGCCAGTCATATGAAGGCCAAACACCTCTTCATCATCGCAGTGGTCATTTTCATAATGTTTATCGGTATTCTCGGCCTCCTTGCCTTCATTTTGCTTCGGGACTTTTCACAGAAACGAACTGCACCTTGTAGGGGTGGTCGTGTTTCCAGCGGTGGAACCGAAATCACCAACTCCCAAAAGGGCACTGAAGTGGAATGTACAACCTATCCAGACTTTCGTCCAAGTCCACTCACATACTTTCCTGAATTGGTCGACGGTAAGTTGATTGAACCAATTTTCTCCTTCCTTTTGTTGAATAACTAGTGTTCTTTCAGAGAGAGAGAGGGAAAACTAATTATTTGCATGGTAGAAACTTTCCTAACTCCCTCGTGATATGGTTAATTTTGCCCATTTAGATAGCTGATTTGAGATCAAGTTGCCGCCAAACGAGTCGGTTTAATGGAACGACAGTGCGCATATACCTGTTATTCGTGGTCAAGCAGACAGCGATGGGAGAGCGTCTAACAAGTTCAATGGTTCCTTAAACCGTTGTTCCTAGGAGGAACTTCCGAGTTTCAACCACGTGCAATCGCTGATTTGTCCCAAAACAGCATTTACCTACCATTGTTTCTGATAAGAAGTGGACACGATCGCCGGGACAAAAACTTTATTCACCCGATGGTTTTGATTCCAGCTACAACCGTCTCATGGAAGATGGGTGAATAGGGGTTCGAGCTGGAATCCAAATAATAAGGCGTATAAATTCCCTGTCACAGCAATCGCGTCTGCGTATTCTGAATTACTTCCTGGGACTCCCATGTTTTCTTGTGTCGACCACTTTTCCTGTCTTAGGTTACCACACTGAACAGGGGGATCTTTAAGTAAAAATTTCATTTCATTGCGTAGTCCACATACCGATATACTGGACAGTCTAAACTTCAGTGTAGGATGAATGAAGGTGGACTTATGGATCACGTTCTTCCACAACAAATCACCAATGCGGCACAATTTTTGTGACCCAGCCGGCTTTTCCCAACTTCGAAGTTCATCTATATGGGCAAATTTAAGGCGAGGGTTAAATTTCCAGGTAAGGAGAGCTGAAGAAGAAAAACGTAAACAGCAGCGATGCTTCAAGCTGATTGCAGGACGCCATGAGATCGAGTCCTCATTTCTAAGAGCTCCGAGTCCAAGCCCTTTGCATAGGGAATATTTGCAAGGGCGAGAATCGCCAGCTGTTCGTTCGCGACTTATTTGCAGTCATACCCCAGCTTCCCGGACAGAGCAAGCATGAGATTTGAAACAGAGCGGGGTTCTATAAGGCTTGGTCTAAATTCCTGAGGACCAAGTGAGCCTAGGTTAAGGATTTAGGTCCTTTGGGTTTGGAATTGAGGAGAGGCCTCCGATTGAAAATTATTTCTGCTTGTCAATATTTATCATAGCTAAATTGATGGGAGCCCTTGCTCTATTCCCGTTTCCCAAACCTAATTCAAACCCTTACCATAAATCTTAATTTATTTCTAACCCTTAACTTTTCCCATACACTAATTGCTCTAAAATTTTTCTTAAAGCCACCTTATTATGAGTTGTTTGAATTCCTCTGTCCAGTCAGGGATAACAAAACTATCCGAAGCTCTAGATTGCCTTAAGTCGAACAGTGAGCAAGTGAATTTGTGTGATGGATGGACCTCAGTTATAAACAGTTTCACTTTCCGCGCAAGAAGCGGGCTAAACCTATCAAGCAATGTATTTCCGGTGAAAATTTGCTTGGCTTAAATTATTCCTTAATTTATTTTTGGATAAATTGGAGGTGGTTCAACTGCAAACTTAAACTGCTGACAACAAATTTCAGCCCAAGTATTAATGTCCCCTTTCAAAACCTAGCCGGAAAAAGGTTTGTTTCTTAATCTTTACTCCAAAATTCACGCTAATTTCATCGGAAATTAAACAAGGTAATTAATTTACATTTATTCCGGGTCGCCCCATGCGGATATCCGAAAAAAAATGTTTCACCAAATTTCTGCCGCTTCCTTATGCAGCCTCAAGAATAGCGGGGATGGGCCTCTGGTGTTTCCTCTGTCCTTGTCAGTGAATCCTGCAACAGTTGCCTACAACTGATGGCCTTTGGGCAGCTGGTGAATACTTATTGGTTATTCCGCTAACGTTTATGCATTTTAACTCAAGCGTTCACATCAAATTTCGAAGCGAGCCTAAAAACGTCTGTCTCAATGCAATCGCTCCAGGAAAACGCAGAAATTGCCGAGGAACTGAAAAGCTTAGACGATACCTGAATGCTTGCCTTCGAAAATATCATGTATCAATTAATAAATTTCGATATGTTATTCATATGATCTCGTTGGCGACGTCATTTGCACTTTGCAATTATTTCCAGAATTTATCAATCATGGTATATCCAAAAGCAAAGGTCCTTGGACTTCCAGATACTACCAAGATACTTTAATGCTTCACAAGATGAGGAAAACATGTTAGCTATGATGAAATGTTCAGCATACCGTAGTACGTGAAAACCGAAGCATGTGATAAACAAAAAAACTTTAAGGCGAAACTGCACTTATTATTTTTAAACTGCTGGTAACGATAGCTTGTGTACAACACCAAGAAAGCTAGAAAATCCGGGATAGTTTAACATGGGAGCAGAGGTAACATGGGTTTTCCGGGTGGGGAATTACAGCCGGTAATATAAGGTTGATATTGTCCCTGCAAAATTGCATTTTTCTTTCTTCTTTTTAATTTCTGAAGTTGGTTGTTCGTTTCTGTTCTAATGGCATCAGGAATTTGATAGCCATAGCCGATAGCGGCTTGAAAGCCCTGGGATGCCATCATACCGGTTTCACCTGCACAGATATCGGTTAAAAACTGTTGTTTTGATATCGCTGTAGGAAAACATTTTTCTGGCGTGAAAAATTCGCGAATAACACGCTTTTTCATCGTCTTACATGAAACGAAACACGAGCTTGTGATTTCGGGATTTTTTGGTGCTGTGCATAACCTACAGTTACCGATTGGTCTACACAGAATGAAAAAGGGGAATGAGCATATCGTTCCGGGTTTTTAAAGGCTGCAATTTATGAAAAAGCCCCTTGATAGAGCTATCTGGCATTTGGTGAAATAATACGCATGCAAGAAACGGTCGAAAGTTTTCACTGCAATTAGATGCCTTCAACCACATCCAACTTCTCATCGACTCCAAGCGCGTCCATTGAAGTAGTCCGTCGCGCCCTATCTCATGAAATCACATAAATTTCATGAGAAAAAGGTCATTACGCGAAGTCAATCTTCGTTGCGTCCCCAAAATCTTTACGACCGTAAAGAAGCAACAGTTCTTAAAAAGAAAGCAAACTGTGGTTTAAAAATTACTATTACGTTGTTTAGAAATACTTTTGACTAAGAAAAACGGTGAATTCCCAAAACGTTAAAAATGGAGTAAGTTGATAAACCCGGATGTTTGTCCATGAAAAAGGGAGTACAAGTAAAATTTCACTTGAAAATAGTCCTAAAGCTAAATTAAATAGACCAACATGGTTTCACGCGAATTGACGTTTTTTCCGTATCAAAGTGCTTAAGATACCCACGATTAGTGTAAAAAGATTTTCGCTTGAATGCACCGACAGGGACGTCACAGTAATAACCTATTTAATAGGCTCACATGTAAACAGGTTGGTCATTGACTTATTATTATCAATAGAACTCTCAGATTAAATCGTGAACGTACCATTTCTTGCTTATTAGTAGGAATTTCCTTTTTTACTTATCTTTATAATTATTTTGGTTGCTGAATTACGATGAGTTTCAGATTGTCCTTGAAATGTTGTTAAATACTTTACGTTTCCTGTATTTTCTGCCTTTTGCCTATAAATGTAGATTCTGCTGTATCAATCGATATTGATATTTCTTAAAGGCATTTATCGAAATAGTGAGCTCTGAGACAGTCTTTCTAATGCAGATGGCTGTTTGGGTCATAATTGTAGGCTTACCCAAACATGAAAACGCGTTGCGGAGAAGAATAAACGCCGCAACAAAATTCGGCAGTAAATATGCCTAAGATCGATTTATAAAACACTTATAATAAGTAACCTCTTAAAAAACACTTTAATTGATATTCCATTGACGAATGGCTGCGTACTAAGCTGTATTAGAAGCTCAAGTCAAGGAAACAATTGGGAATATTTGACCGTTTTTTACTCTGCTATACATAGAGGATCCTATGTCTGTTGTAAATGAAAGAACACACATAGTTCTCCCTATTGGAGTGTTTTTCGCTATACTTGCTAACTTTTTGGACCCAGCTCGAAGATTACACATACACAACCGAGCGGTTAAATATATACTGATATTTTTTGAATAAATAACAATCTTCTGTCGTATCGTTTCAATTTTCCATATCCATTAATAGTCAACTGCAGAGAGATAGTGTCTGAACAACTTTTGCGTTCGGTGTGACGAAGGAAAACGACGGCAGCTTTTTATATATAAATGTATGCTTGTTTACAGTCCCACTTATCAGTTGTGATTGAAAAAGCACACTCGCACAAGTTTATTACTGAGTTTGTGGTATGAAACATCACAACTTTGCATAAAATATTTTTTAAAATTAAAATCCATCCTTGGTATCCCGAAAAAAATCCAGTTGTCATAACTACATGAACCTACTTTTCGTGTTAGTGAAACCAACTTTTGTGCTCTCTGAAAGGATACATTTAAAAATTTTCTAGTTTTTATAAATAATTGTTTATAGCACAAAGCACACACAAGAAGGTGTGGTTCGGAAGGTGCAATAACATTGGAAAACCGCTGGAAATCAAAGAAAGTCAAATTTGGCCCCATTTTGCAAACCTTTGCCTTCAATAAACAGATCTAAAATGAAAACATTTTTAGTAAACATATTTTTCCTCCTCAAATCAGTACAAAAACGCAATTGCCAACTTCAAATGGGTTCCATACTTCCACCTTAAATATCAAGGATAAATTTTCATGAGCCAGGCAATCTACTATATATCAGGGCGATATCTGGGTTTTAATATAGCTTTTGTTAAAAATTACGGAGGTTAAAATCCACTTCATTCAGTTTGGGGATGCAGGGTGGGAAAGAGCCGGGAGCCAGATAGAATTCGATTGTTTGTATATTAGACCAGTATGTACCGAACTATCGTGCGTCCGTCCGTCCGTCTGCCCGCCCGCCCGCCAGCCAGCCAGCAGGAATTGGCTTTAAATGCTTGCCCAAATGAATTCGCTCATGTTTAACTGCGGTGGCCGTGTGGCTGATGAGTTAATGGAGTCGGCGGAGGGGGGCGGAGAGATAGGGGAACTAAATGAGCACCATTTGCGCACAGCCAGTGGCCTTTGATGTTTTTAGACGCTTGCTCCCCAAAGGGCTGAGAATAAGGGTACGCCTGCACACCGTTTGAGAATGTCGCAGTCGTGATGAAGCAGGTTTTCGACTTAGTGCAAAAACTGAAGTCCCTCTTCGGCAGCTTGCGTCCTGGCTGTATAAGGTTTTTTCCGACTCGGAGCCAGAACATACTGGTGATCTCAATACAAAAAAAACAATCCTGCTAACTGTTGTGTCTAAGACGTTAGTCAAAGGACGGTATACCGCTTTCCTAATTTGAGTCTAAAGATAAGGTTACTATAACTTCTTTTTATTGTAGTGTATATGGTACTTCAACTCATGAAAGATCCCTGGCCACCCTGTGAGACGTGATGCAAGTAGATTTAGGGGTCAGGCCGTTTTTGTTAAGCGTGAATAGATGATGAAGCTTTTTGATTACTGCGGTATCCTCCAGCTCTGATTATTTTCACTTTGATTTGCCACTCAAAACATGGTGGACGTGGAAGAGACAGAGGTCAGATTATTCGGCAGAAGCCATCTCCTGAACCAATTTACGCGGGAATCACCCTTAAAGGCCGCATGTGAACACTGCTAGTTCTCGTGCATGGCGATAAATGACCTCAGGATTATTTCAAGCTCGCAATAGCACTTGTGTTTGGGCAAGATCAAGATTTGCAAACAAGAACCTACAAACATGGACGAATGATTTGTCGAAATAAGGTCTTTTTTTCGTCCATCTCCAGAATAATTTTGCACGTTTTTTCCGTAGAATATTCCTTATTTATATTTGCATGGAAAATCAATAGGAAGAACCCTTAGTACTTGAGTAATCATACTTGGAAGCGTGTATTATTATCAGGTGGCCAGAAATGGCTCCTTCAAAACAGGCATTAGGATGTGACAAAATATTTATTTCAGCATTATTTATGCAATATGTTTTCGAATCGAAAATACATTTCAGAATTTTGATTTACATTTCACTAGATAGCACATTTACCGCAGTTATTATTTTATAAGACACCAAAGGATAATCAGAAAAGGACAACCGTTAAAAACATCTACATCAAGTTACTAGCACTTCAGCTTCGTTAAGTATTCTTTTTATGATAAAACTCTTTATGTTTATTCATGAAGCATAGGTCCAGCAACAAAATTAACTCACATTTAAAACATGTGCTTAGACGCTGTTCATCCGTGAACCCCCAAGTCTTCACATATTCTTTCCGGTCTGAAAGAACCCACACAGGAATCGCCGAGGGTCAGTAGCTAAGCCAAACCAACCACAACTGCCTCATGCGTCAACACAAAATGGCTGGAACGGGTATCTGTGCTTGCATCCACTGCCCGTGTTATGACTGTGATAAACCAGCCAATAATGTTTTACCATTGGCTATCCACAAGCCTTTAAGCGATCATTCCACTGGGGCTAATGCGTTTTACCCTAAGTATTCGTATAAACTTTTGGAGGGAGCCCTGCAAATTTTACCCATGAGGCAATTACTTGCAGTTCACAAAGCGCTTCCCGCAGTAAGTAAAAATGTGTATTAACACGGGGCTACAAATGCCTGGGAAGATGCTTTCGTGGTTGTTTCTATCACACGGTCATCTTAACCTCAACATTTGAGGGTGTGCAGCCAAGTGTCTGAGCACGCTTGCTGGTTAATGCCTAAACGGATGTGAGTATGGGGTGGTCAATGAAACTGCAAGAGAGAGGACCAAATTATTACTTGCAAGGCAAAGGCCTCATATTAAAGTAAAGCCTTCAATCTCTGCAGAAAGTTTATAAAGACCGTATTTGAAATCAAAACGGCAGGTTTGTAAGGCAGAGCTGTCTAATAGCCCCATCATCATACAGCCCAGATTTATTAAAATTGCTGAGTATTTTTCCTTTTTCACTGAGTACTGCGTACCCTTAATGAAATGATCCATCAATATCTGAATTACGTATTATAAGGAACGCAAGGTACGTTTAACAGTCTTTCAGTATTTAAGTTTAGGTATGCGTAGGCATAGTGCTCGTCAACCAGTCAGGTTGAATTCAGTATAGGCAGGTTAAATGCGCCTTTCCATTTCAAATTCTCGCAACCTCAGTACTTCATAAACTCTAAAGGCGAATCCGTCAATGTATTGCAAATCATTCCCTTTCTTCCAAAGCTAACTCTGTCCTCGGCATGAATAGACCGAAAAATTGCCTGCCCCCCTAATCTCAAAAAAGGACAAATGAACTCTAACTGGCAGTTGCCCTTTGTTGAATTTTGAGACACAAGGAAAAGGAATGAATCTGAGCCGAGAAACTTAATAACTACAAAGTCATTCAGTAAATATATTTAACGAAGCGACAAAACAATCGGCGTCTGATTGTTCCATATAGTGCCTATAAGCAGCGAAAGCGATGGAATACGGGGTGGTGCGGAATTATCAGTCAGCGGATGCGAGCGGAATGTTTTCGACTATTAATGAGCCATTAACAATAGACCCTGAATTCCACCTTCTTTTCTTTCCTTTAAACTCACGGGTATAGTTACTATGGACAGCATTAAGATTGAATGAGGGTGGTCGCTATTATACATACATCAGTGCATTCATAACCGGGTGACAACACTAACTCCCATCTGGGCTAAGTGTAGAGTATATAGGTGGGCACTAAGGCAGAGAGAAACAGAGAGCACACATATGATTTGCCAGCATTTCCATTTGTATTGTTTGTTTTTTTGAGACCCAGCTGCACTAGATTTGGCTCGTTAGACCGACTGCTTCCTTCCTTGGTGAGCCCTTATTCATCGTCATTAGAGTGTGGGGGAATGTGTTAGACAGAGGCTCACGCCAACTTAATCACTGCGG
Organism: Schistocephalus solidus; assembly: GCA_017591395.1. Lineage (NCBI taxonomy): Eukaryota > Metazoa > Platyhelminthes > Cestoda > Diphyllobothriidea > Diphyllobothriidae > Schistocephalus > Schistocephalus solidus. The sequence continues at coordinate 60,621 of WEDG01009254.1, read as the reverse complement.
TAGATGCTCTCGTCATAAAAAAATCAGACGCGGTTTGAAGGTAGTAAATCACTTAAGCAGTGCTGTTTTGAACGTTCCATCTCAGAGCAAATAGTTCTACTTCAATAGGTCCTTCTTAATGTGGCCTTTAAGGTACGCCTACCTAAGTGAAACAAAAGACCTCGTGCGTAGTACGTGTAGAGATAACTACGCTACCGTCTTGTCATGCAGGATTCCTTAATCCTGATATTTTGGCTGCATACATTCCGTTAAAGAAAATTTACACATTTCTGTACATAATGAGGAAGAAGTCACAGAGAGCTCATAAAATTGTTTAATTTATTCGAATCTTGTTTTATAATTGAAAGTAAATATTAATAAATTGACAGGTACTATGCATTCTGAATGGTAACGAAACGTTCAGGAAAATGTCTTAATAAGAAAGTTTGTTAAAACCCAAAGAAGGCTTATCATCTAGCAGAAAATTAAAAGGAAGCATATTTGTTTACCGACTGAGAACATCAGAGAATATTTTGTGCATTTGTTTAAAAATATATTTTTATTAATAAAGGCATCAAAAATAATGGATAAAAGAGTACATACTACTTAAGTTGTCTATTTAAAATTTTGTTTCCTGAATGCGATAAAAAGAAGCTCATTCAAAAGTTATCTTCGAGATGTGAGTGAAATATCTCGGGATTAGGTAGCACAGTAATCAATATTACAAGTCTACTTCAGTAATTTGTTTGAATTAACTACACATTTCCGCATTTCCTTTGACGTTTCGGAAAAAGGTATCAGCTGAATAAATATTTAGTCATTTCTCATATGAAATTGCTTAACGTACCCTATATCGCATATAGATGGAATAAGGTGTGAACGCAGACAGGATTTACTAAACAAATTGCATCCCCTGATTAATTTTATTGTTCATAATGCGTACGGTTTTTGAAACGTGGTGCTATAACCTGGTCACAAATTAACCCCATAAATAAAAAAATCCTTCCCTTGGAAAAGCAGGACTAAAATTTCTTTATTTTTAAACCCACCAAAATGCAAACGCTCTGATTATATTAAGTTAATATTGTTTTTTTATGTGAAGGTGTAATTTATTTTATCGCGTTGCAAGTTATTTGTCATCAGAGAATAAATTAAATCTCCATAAACACCTAGTTTTTCTACATATGAAAATTTTAAACATCCAGAAATAAAATATGCTCTGTGCTGCTTTAGAACGCCAAGAGGAGGTTTGCGTGCATCGCGGTAGAAATGATTTTTATTAAGGGTAAAGGATACATAGTGAGATGGTTAGCGTTTCAAAATAAACAGACCTCTACTACTGATGGTAGGAAACACTAGGGAATACCAGCCTTTTTCGTGGGGAATGAACACAGCAGCTGTAATTGGTGTAAAACGACGAAGATGTGAAAGCCGAGACAGCAGATGAGTTCCGTAGTTGGCCTTATTCTTAAAATATTAACTGAAATTCGGAAATTCAGTTTTGATTAAAATTTATTGTTGAGGTCACGTTTAAATGCTGAGAGGTGTACAGCATAGTGTAACAATTTTTCAGTCCCGACTTTAGGCCTGCAGTTAAACGTGTTTTTCAGCAGCTTGCGAAAAAATGCCGCCTTCATTCATTTCATAAGTACTTTGAAGGTTTTCACATTGTTTTTAAATTTCCTCGAAAATTAAAAGATGTTTTTATGAATCATTGAAAAATTATGGCTTATTCTCATAGGTAGCAACATACGTCTTGGAATTATATACCTAAAATTAGACTATAATTTTGATCTAAGAAACGTTTTCGATGCGCAAATACATTTTTACCCCAAGTTGTAGATGAAATTGCGCTAAGGGTTTCTTACGTATATGCTGTATACCATCATGCATTTATAAACGATAGTAAGAAAATGTCATATTGCACTCAGGAACGTTCCCAAAATATAAGGGCCATGTTACATATTTCATTAGCGGCATTACAAAAATGTTTCTAAATCGAACAGTCCCCTTCTTTAAGTATACGATTCATAAATAACATTTCATTTGTGCTCTATATAACATTTACTTGAATAGTGAAGATCCTCAAAATAATTCCTACAAGTTATGTCGTGATATTTTACAGACGCTAATTTTTGCGGCGGTTGAGAATAAACTCATCGATTTCTGACTAATAAAGTCTTGTATTACGCTGCGAAATAATCAATATCCCAAACCATTCCAACTGATGTAGTCAAATTGGTTAGCGTTTCAAAATAAACAGACCTCTACTACTGATGGTAGGAAACACTAGGGAATACCAGCCTTTTTCGTGGGGAATGAACACAGCAGCTGTAATTGGTGTAAAACGACGAAGATGTGAAAGCCGAGACAGCAGATGAGTTCCGTAGTTGGCCTTATTCTTAAAATATTAACTGAAATTCGGAAATTCAGTTTTGATTAAAATTTATTGTTGAGGTCACGTTTAAATGCTGAGAGGTGTACAGCATAGTGTAACAATTTTTCAGTCCCGACTTTAGGCCTGCAGTTAAACGTGTTTTTCAGCAGCTTGCGAAAAAATTCCGCCTTCATTCATTTCATAAGTACTTTGAAGGTTTTCACATTGTTTTTAAATTTCCTCGAAAATTAAAAGATGTTTTTATGAATCATTGAAAAATTATGGCTTATTCTCATAGGTAGCAACATACGTCTTGGAATTATATACCTAAAAATTAGACTATAATTTTTGATCTAAGAAACGTTTTTCGATGCGCAAATACATTTTTACCCCCAAGTTGTAGATGAAATTGCGCTAAGGGTTTCTTACGTATATGCTGTATACCATCATGCATTTATAAACGATAGTAAGAAAATGTCATATTGCACTCAGGAACGTTCCCAAAATATAAGGGCCATGTTACATATTTCATTAGCGGCATTACAAAAATGTTTCTAAATCGAACAGTCCCCTTCTTTAAGTATACGATTGATAAATAACATTTCATTTGTGCTCTATATAACATTTACTTGAATAGTGAAGATCCTCAAAATAATTCCTACAAGTTATGTCGTGATATTTTACAGACGCTAATTTTTGCGGCGGTTGAGAATAAACTCATCGATTTCTGACTAATAAAGTCTTGTATGACGCTGCGCAATAATCAATATCCCAAACCATTCCAACTGATGTAGTCAAATTGAAAATAGATTTCAAAATGTAGGATAACATTTCAAAAGCCAAGCTTACTTTCTATATTCATGGCATATATAGTTAGTAAGCATGAGAAAATAAAATAATTCACATGTTCACTTGATGTACTTACAAGGTCAAGTCGATATGTTTTTATTATTGAGCGAAAACTTCATCAATGCCTCTTCCACCCAGGGGAAAGTAGAGTCAAAATTGTAATTCATTGGGCATAGCCGGAAAGGGCAAAATTAACACATTTTATCGCAAAATCTTAGTATGTATTCGACCACTTTCTATGCGTTGTAAATCTTAGAAGTAGAGGGAGAAGTAAGCAAATGTATCGAAAAACGCTCCTATAAAAAACAAAAGGGATTTCTTAAATTTTCTGCAGAAGGTATATCCCTAATGTTCAGCTTGATCGAAACACCAGTCAAACGTTCCTAGTTTTTCCTTGGCATCACCTTGGAAAAACGTTAAGTACGCAGACATTCGACAGCGAATCCTCTAACTAACGTGCTTTTTAAATAGGTAACTTATTATAGAAAGTTTTTTAGTTAATTATAGGATTATGTTTTCCCGGCTTTTGTGTTGGACGTTCATTTTTCTCGGCAGCAAATTTTCATGTTTGAGTAAGGCCATAATTTTGACCCAAACGGCCATCTTCATTTGAAAGAATGTCCCAAAACGTCATTACTTTTGTAAATGCTTTTAAGAAATTTCCTTTTTTGAAGGTTTTAGTAAACACATTGAGCGATATGCACATTTATGTCCAGTCGACTGAAGACACTGAAAATCGTAAAGAATTCACCATATTTTCAAATACGATCTGAAACTCATCGTAAAAGAAAACCTTAAAGAGTTTTAAAAAAATGTAACATTCGAAAAGTTATTTTTATATTTAAAAATGATACGTTTACAATTGCAGCTGACGATTGATTTAAGTTTATTAGTCAGTGACTGACCAGTGAACATGTGAGCCTATGCAATATTATATTCGTGTGACTTCCCTATCGGTGCAATCAAGCGAAAATCTACTGGCCTTGGCAATCGTATCTACGAAAATGTACAAACGGAAGAAATAACTACAAATTCTCGTGAAACGGTTTTGGATAATGCACTCGCCTGATAAGCTGCTTGATGACGACAATACTTAACGTTGTGCTTAATCTACAGGTATGCAAATCTCTGAAAAAGACTATTTTCAAAAAAGTCTACTTTTGCTGCTTTATTGACTCGTTTAGATGTATGGACTGGCATCCTATGCATTCAAATTTCAGTTAAGTCAACTAGATTGTATTTTCATCTTTTCGTAATTTGTTAATTTTCTAAAAAAATAGCATTTCTAGACAATGTAATATTAATTTGTGCACCGTAATAAGTCATAGTTTTACTAACGATCAAATTTTTATTGATGTTAAACCTTTGGGTACGCAATATGCACCGATTTAGCGTAATGGGCCATAGCTCATGAAATCCTGGCACCTGCACGCCGTCCCTTAACCTGAATAGTCGTTGGTTTTATCGCCAACCGATCAAATAGCTGCCAGGTCCAGGCTGAATGAAAAATGTCCATGGCCCCTGTGGCAATAGTGCTGCACCAATTAAAGTCTACCGTCTGTTGACTGACTGACTTCGTTTGCCTGCTCCTCTGCAAACTACTCTCCTGTATGCCCTGTCATTAAAAGCCCACACTTAACGCCACTTAACATCGCACCACAGCCGGACATCGTAGGGGGATATGGGAGCAGCTACTTCTACTGCGTTGCGTAACTGCTAGAGCCACTGTGCATTAATTACCCGAATCTGTTGAGGTCTTAAATGACAATTCCTCCAGAATGGATCTGAAAAAAGCCTCATTCCAGCAGACTACTCTCCTTCTTTCCGGCTGGAAATCGCAGTAGCTGTCCTTCGTTGTCATGATATCTTGGGAAAAATATATGGGGCTAATAAATTTCCCTGGGCACCGCAGTTTTTTCAGATGGTGTGCAATGCAAGCCATGACAAAAACTGCCAAAAGGATAGAATCTTAGGGGTATCCATTGGTTTTCCAGGAGTGCTACAGAGACTCCAAAGATTAGCATTCCAAAAGGAAGGCGTTATTTTACCTCTTTCCTGACACAATCGAGAGCTCAATTTAAGGAAAGGGACTATAGTTCACCAGACAAAAATGGTTGAATATGCGGCACAACAATTCAGTGTATGTAGAAAAGTCCTCAGTTCCACGAACATTGGGATGTAAGCAGACGGTTGCATTTCACAATACAAATTAACAAACTTACCCACATTGCTTTACTCAAAAAATCGTACTTCATACAAGAAGGAAACAAATGACGGACCTGGCAGCATGTGGAGATTTATCTCACCTATCTAGCGATATTTTAAATGATTGCGGTTATTCTTCATCATGCTTAAAAGCAACCAGTGAAAACTATTGATGAGGGAAGGGACGTTTTGAGGGTATCTAAGCAGGCTCAAACAAATAGAGGTAAGGAATTCTGATCAACAGGTTGCGTGTTTCGAGCCTCGGGTGGGGGACAAGCTGGAGTTGGGTATGACAAGCTGATGACGGCTAATGAGACAGAGATGGCCATTTCAGTCACCATTGTATTTTTCGGCATTGCTTATCTGCCTTTTCGACTACTAGCCATAAAGTGGATGTTGGTTGGGCTTGAGAGTAAGTCCAAGGGCAAAAGGGGACGAGTGAGTTCCATTAGCAATCGATGAGTGTTCATCAACGAATTAGGTTTCAATCCACCTTTTGAATGCATAGATGCATTCGTTAGCTTTCGTATTTTAAAAAAAGGCGTGCAAGCGCTGGTTAAATAGAGTTGGCTACTCTTGAGTGTTTTTTTCTTGTCTAAAAGCACTTAAAATATGCAGCTATGCAGGACAGACTGTGTAAATTGTGAAGAAAGAGACACGATCACTGAAATAGGCACTTTATTTGTTAGATGCTTCAGATTCTCACTCAAAAGCATCCACAGAGACGGGTTTTGTAATATCTATCAGTAACTGCCAATTGTGATAGGACTGCAGTAACCTAGCAACTGCATCCTATACCTCATGCAACACTTGAACAATCCAACACCCTTATCTGACTCTGTCTCTGATAATGGATTTGATTGACAATCCGAAACGCCAGGCTGATAACGCTCCTGTTCCAGTAAGGGTGTCTCCTTCTTCGCGACTACTTCCTATAACTCGCCTCTTCGTATCTATGTGTAAATTGCATTAACGTGTTGCATGCGCCGGAGGGAGCTGCTTCTGAACTCCTATTGCTGCCGTTTATGCATTTTGTTCATTGTTAGTGTATACGCTTTCCAGCCAGGTGTCACCGATTGCAGTCCTCTTCCATTTTGCTTAACTGTTCAGACAGGTCCTCTGTCGTTTTCAGCCCCAATGACATAGAGGAGGGTCAAGGAATAAAACAGGCATACTGCCGACAATGATAGGTGAGACTGGAATCGGCATATTAAGCAAGGTATTTCGTAACGTTGGGGGGGGGGGGATGGTGTAAGGTGTGCCACTTAATGCAAGGTACCAGTGTTATCCACAAATCTTTCTGGCTGGCGACGGCAAAATACCTAAAAGGATCATAACGATCTACGTGTGTATGCTAATTTTTATTGGTCAGATTAGCATGAACTAGTTTTGAAGAATCCTACTGCTGTAAATTCGGACAAAGCTTAGTTGCAAGGATCAAAATATATCAGATAGGCAGATGAATATTGCCAGAAAAGAAAATGGGTAGAGCGTTGAACTTGTGATTAACGGGTCACGCGCTCGAGCCTTAGATGGTGCATCACCAGCGGTTGCGTATGACTGGCTAACGATGGCTAATAAGCCAGAAATGGCCATTCCAGTTTCCCTTGTTCTTGTCGGCAATATTCATCTTCCTTTTCTACTACTAGCCACTGCGCGGCTGCTGGCGGGGCTCTAGAGTGAGCAACTAGACAGAACGAAAGGTGCGAGTACCGTTAGCCATCGGTGAGAGTTTATCAACTAATGCAATATATCAGGTAATGCGATTGGTAGAAAATGTAGCCTCCGCACAATTACCTCGGCTTCTTCTTCAGAATACCAATAAATCACTCATGCAGCACAGGAGGCACTAAAATAACTAAGAAACAAAGAACCAGCAGGTGAGGACCAGCTAAACTTATTGCAATGTAGTTGTAAAGCCTGATTAATTTATTTGGGCCAGTATTTCCTTATTACTGTGCTCCATTGTTAAAATCTGCTAAAAACATGCCTTCATGGCATAATCTGCCGTCATTACGCTTTGGAATGTACAAGCATTGCCTTAAACGATTTGTTTTTCAGGAAATGACTTATTTCAACCCATTTATTTCTAGGGAATCTCGTAAAGTAGTTGTTGATTACTAAAAGAAAATTACTTGGTGACTTATAAAATGCTACTTTCTATTTCGCAGGCATAAGAAATGCCCACGACTACGTAAATGCTAAGCTTCTTTTAAATATATAAATAACAACATATAATGACCTTTAAGAACCTCAGGCTCCCAAACAAGGTTAGAAACGCTCTAGCATTTACACCAACGAAGCCGGAGAAAAGGGAGTTGAAAGATGTACAGTTGTCGAATCGAAAGTTTTCAGGGCCGCAAGAGGTCCATATTAACGTGAAAATACATTTCAAATAAAGCTGATCGTATTGGCCAGGTCTGATTCTAGCTAAAGTTTCTGTCACAAAGATATTGGCTGAAACGCCGGCTTGGCGTCTTTCGTCTTACAGAATGCAATCTCTTGGTAGGATGATGGTGGGTATACAATGATCGCAGGTGTGCTGATATTGTTCATGAAACTTTTCTGGATAGTTTACTGTAGCACTCCTGATGAAAGAAATTCTGTGTGTTCAAAATTGCTCTGTGAGACGACCATGAATCTTAAAATTGAAGCGGATTTTCTGAGCTCTGCTTCGCCCAGTTCGGGCAAAGCTAGAATTTATCCATGTCCACACTGCCACTTTCTTTCGATAGCTTGGCAGCTAAATAAAAGCATAACAAATATCTCTAAAACAAAAAAGCCTAAAAATAACCTTTGGGTTCAGTGGAAATGCTTCAGTGAGCGATTATTATCTTCACACAGAGCGTCTGAAGAGAAATCATAAACACTTTCAAAAATGACCTTGTTACGTTCATATTTCAGAATTAGATTAAATTTGGTCTGTACCGATCAGGGTTTAGGGTTTAAAACTTCGGTTCTGTCAAGATAATGGATGCGGTATGAGCGGCAAACGGGGACCTATTATTTTTTTAGATGTTTAACCATTAAAAGCAATTATTTTCACTAGCTATCACGCCATTCCAGTTGATACATTGACTCTGCTAACTCAACTGCGCAATTATTCGGCCCTTTTTAATACTTGACCTACTACATTAAATATGTGTAAAATGATGAAAAATCTGCAGTAAGTTACAAACTAACCTAATCGCATAGACTTGTCATCCAAGTTAAAATGAATAGCAAAATATAAGCCCAAACTTTATAAATATTTACTCAAAAAGGTCATTTGATGTGAGGTGTATTCATTTTGCAGATGAGTGTTTGTGCCAATTTCATAGTGAGACCATACCACTTAAACAGTAAACGTCTAGAATGAAGATCTATGAGGTGCATGTTCTTAGGCTGAGTTTCAACTGCTATTAATAACTTTTCTCCTGTAGGGGTTTCTCACATATGAGCTTGCATGTTATGCAAATTTTTCCAAATTAAGCTCAGAGCGCAAACTAAGTAATCTTGCTCGTTCTTTCAGTTTACAGACTGAGGCAAAAAGGTTTCCAATAAAATCATTTTAATTCATTTTTCCCTTAACTGGGAATATTATCCCTAATTTTACCTAATGTTATAAATTTTGATGTTCTACACTGAAACTGTATAAAGGGTGACAATCCTCAGATAAAAGTGCTGCTCCATTTGCAGTCAATGGGGAATTTGTGATATGTTAACGGAAATTCTGAAATGGGTTTCAAGTAGGACGGTTAACTTACGTCTGGTTTTATTACTGATTATCATGCAACATAACCAAAAAATATTGCAAATATGTCAACTTTTGAATATGCTTCTTATTTGCCACCTACAAAAACAGCACTCGGTGAAAATAATCTTATCCGATATGATACTTCACATCGAATTTTGATGCCCTTTTAAATTAAAATATATTTTCTAGAGAAAAATATACGAAACGTTTTTTTGTATTCCTTTGGTATCGAAGCATATTTTTTTCAATTTACGTGTTTTGGAAAATGTATACAAAGGCTTTAGGAAATTTAAAGTTATGAGAATAAGAAGAAGCAGCATATTTGTATGCTCATAAAAGGTTTAGGTAAAGTATAAAACATAGTCTACATCCAGTACAAAAGTGAATGAACCCTATATGTTATCTTTCTTATGTGATACAGGAATTAACCGTTTTCTATTATGCCAGCAAATCTGAAAATAAATCCAACATAAATATTTAACTCAAAATTATTCAAAAATTGAAAATCTTTGTAATATTTAAACATTACTTTCTCTAGTATAAAATATGAAACAGTTTTGTTTCCTAATAAGTTAGTACAACAATAGTTTCGATCATGGTTTCTTTAAAATCTATTGGAATATAGAAGGGTATCGAAAATCATTAAGACAATGCAGTCATTTAGTCACTTTCAACAAATGCTATATTAACAGGAGCCTGAAAAGCAGTCCATTCGAAAGGTCACATCCAGGTTAAAGTGAAATATCTAGAGATTATGCTGCGAGGTAACCAGTATTGCAACAAAACTGAACTGATCCATCATAATCGAAAACACATTTCTGACTGTTGGTTAAATTTTCATAATATCGACAACTGACTAGAAACTGCATTCAAAACCATCTGACGATTTAGTGGAATGTTTGACTGGCTGTTTATTTCAAGTTATTTCAAGAATCTGTGTACATGCGTAGGCAATACTAGTAAAATAAAACCAACCAGTGATTTCTGAGGTTGGTAAACATTTCCGCAGAATAATGGAATAATGGAAACCGTACGTTTAGGAATAACCGAGTATTCGCGTCTAAATTCAACCATTTGGTACAGTTTCGCAAGCCATATTACAAGGCGTCAAAGCTTGTTTGAACATTGTCTTTAACCCGAAAATGACGCCCAAACATGCCAATTGCTGCTCTGTAGTGGTAACGTATGAGTTTTGCAGACATAAATGATCGTTGATTTCTGCCGAAATTCTGCAATGCTTCATGAGTAAAATACCATCGATACAAAAGCTGTGGGGCATAAAGAAGGTTGCGTTTTGCATTTAGTTAAACCGTTCAATATGCAACTTCTGAGGCACCGCAGAGTGTTTATTAACATTTTCCCCTCGTATTTCGTCAGTTTGGTTATTTACTTAAATTATTTGTATCAGTTTGTGCCCAGCTTTTGCAAGCTGTCTTCTAGATATAATTCTCGTCCTTATAGTGTTTTTATTCTTTTTATAGGCAGTGCTTCCCTGACGAACTACCACTATGGAGGGAACTGTAGTGTAGGTGGCATGTTAGCCCGACAGGCTCCGAAGGAAATGGGAAGCAGCTTGTCCAGCAAGAGCCACACGCCCACACGCACCCTGTCTACGAGTACAGTGAAATTCGAAGGGGTAGGTCTCCCAATTAATCTACCTTTCACATGCATGGTGGATCAGCTGAACTGATAGCATAACCACTGAGCTGTCTGACCGTCCGTGAATTCGCCTAGTGAGGTTTTAGTTCTAGTGGTCTCCGGCATGAGCTCCTTGTACCAGGCGACGATTCTAAGTTGTTATCTTGCCCAGCCCCCACAATATCTTGGAAAAAACTGAAGACAGTGATGGAGTAACGAGGTTTTTCCTTCCTTTATTTTACCTTAATTTTGACATCGGCTTTTATTTGGCAATAGGGTTGGTTGACAAAGGCAGGGCTTACTTTGCAGCTTCATTGCTTTCAGTCATCCTAGTTCTTTAGCAACTGATACCTGCTTGTATCCTTGCATTCCTAAATGGAAAACCTTCCCCGTCGCAAATAACTCTAAATGACCTGCAGCCGAATTTTCCAATACTTCTTACCGTGTTCACCTTAACGTATTCGTACGGTCAAAGTTGTTATTCCTGGGTTTGAAAGCTTTGAGTGGACTTGGGCATGAGGACCTTCATACTTAACGTGACTTTGTGCTTAATTACAGGGGTACATATTTTCGTATCTTAACCTTAATCATAACACTAACACACTTAAAACTTCCCTAACCTCAAACGTAATACTACATCTTGTCCTAACACTTTTGGATTTTAGCGCACGGACACCTGCAATAGGTGGCACTTACAACCGTGCACTACTGAACCTTCAGTTGGCTCTGAAGAATCATCAGTTTCTGCATGCAAAGTTCCTTTTTCATGTTGAGTTCTAGCTACTTTCTGTTTTTTAGAACAAAGATGAGAACACGTCATGCTTAACCGGGCACGCGGATAATAGCAGCAGTAAGTCAGTCATTGCCAGTTTAAAGATTAACGGATGTTACGTAAGTATTAACATGTTACATCATGCTATTCTCTAACCTTTTTCAGTACAGTAGTGGTTTAGTCAAAAACGCATTGGTAATAATGGTAAATATGATGTACGCTTTGGGATTCCATCTAGTTTCCTCGAAGGCCCTAACATATCCACCAGTAACGTTCACTCATGAATGTGCTCACCCCGATCCATTGCCTTTTCGATGCATAAAAACTTTTTATGGGTGGTGGGGATCAATAAGAGGCAACCGTCTAACTAGGTCGAAGTCGGCAAGCTATAATAGCAAAGGGGAACGATAGAATTTAAGAGGAACTTGATACAGAACTGTTTCGGGTTTATTTGCCTCCATTCAGCCAAGTATAACCGTGCCCACCAGCTGGGACTGAAAACAAATCATGCACACAGACAAATTGTACAGATGGTTCACCCACTGGGTTTACCCACTTGGGTCATAATCACTTTATTGAACCGTGTTCATCAGTGCCTCAACTCCCGCCATTCTGTGTCGTTGCAGATAGAATATATAGTCATTCAGGAATGGGCTCACACCGATCCAATTGGCTTCCAGAAGCAAACAAGCTATTAATGGCATATTCCGACACGCTACTGTATGCACATCAGGTATTTATCCCTTCAGGAATGGGCTCACACCGATCCGATTGGCGGTGGGGGCCCGCTGAGTTGAGAAACCCACGGAGGACAGGATCCCCTTGTTGTTGCATCACGAAGCAGCATAAACATCGGTTAAACACGTGCCTGGGCTTTTAGCTAGTGCCTATGTCGGGAGTACGGTAAACCATCTTTGCCATGTAGGATTCATAACACTTGTAGTACTTTTTGTACGCAAAATAGGCATTACGTGGTTATTTCAGAGTGCTTGATTTTCTTTGGCCCAAATGTTCATTGTAATTTTGGTCTGACCCTATATATATATATATTAACAATGGTAGTTTGGTGCTCAGGTTCAAAGAATCAACACCTCGAACCAGGTTCTTTGGACACTGATAGTTTATGTCTGACGATATTTTATTTAATAGCTGTTCCGTTGTCCTGTAACTAGCACTTTGGAATATTAACTTTCGTGGAAAAGCGTTAAATGACCGGTCATCCCATTTTCCCTTATGTTTTCCAGTACCTTATTCTAAATATCAGCTGCACCACAATGAAACGCTGGAATTTTGCGAATATCTCCATGTTTTACTGAAAAGGTCAATTCCGCAAAAGTATATTTTTTAATGCATAATTGGGCCTATACAGTTTCACAAATTATGAAAATATGAGGATTTGATGGGTTTTATAAGTGTCATATTGTCAAAATTGACCATTCTCACGCTGCACACATTATAAGGTTGGCGTGTTCAGATCATTTGGACTTGGGGGAGAGAAAGGTGTGGTTGGATGGCAGCGATGTTCGTAGGTGAATTACGAAGAGTGAACACCACAGTTAAGTACGTGGACTGAAGAAAAGTGGTGCTCTGTCCATTATTCCGTAGGAGGAATCGCGAAGTGCGCAACTGCAAAAGATCTGCTTCAAGAATTTCAGGCGAGCACGTACGCCAAGCTCTAGCTGTCAATATCTGGACTAAACTTTGTGTTGTATTTAGGTAACCAAATCTGTGAAATGCAATGTGTTGTCCGATCCCAGTTTCTTTCGGAATATCCTATATTAGACTGATCAGTTCTGTTGTCTGTGTAGAATACACTGATGAACGCTATTTAATTATCTACATCAGACTATGAAAAAAACTTGAGCAAAGAATACGTGATGTTAAACTTCCAGAACAGGGCATTGGTGTTGGTTTTTTGATCTGTCAGGCTGAAGATATCATCCACTTACCGACTGTAAAAGTCAAGGCCATTGATGCTGTCCTGAAGACTCATCTTCTCAATCTTGCGCACAAAAACATTTGTGAGCAACTCGCCTGAATAGCTTATCCTTGCAGATAACCTGTATGTTTTATGCAGACCAAAAAAGCTGTTCTATTAGCATTTTTATGAACAAACCATTCAGGGAGTCCATGTCCCATCACACATGCGCACATAAAGTTTGAAGGTAGATGAGCCCTTTTATCCAGCTGTAACTAAATACACAATTCTTTACCCGGCTATAGTTCAATTTCTGTGTCCTCTATCCTATTTTAGAACGAATTACGCATGCACTCTTTCCTCGACTGCAGCAGAGCACTGGGATCAAGCCAACACATGCTGGTGTGGTGTCTCCAAGTCGGTACATTGGCACGCCACTCTACACTTCTCTTAGGTCTGAAAATGCTGGTATTCTGCTGAAGAATATGAACCTCGATCGTAGCCTCTCGCCGCACACTCTAGTGATGCTGCCTGATGAGAGCGATTTGAAGGAGAGTCAGGACTATTTAATTCCCACTGCTTTTGTCCTCTCGGACATGGACGGTTACACTCATCTCAAAGACTCCCAAACTATTCTTCCTCCTCAAGAACGCACCACAGATTCAACTGGCTCTTTGGTCCTCAAGAGCAGTGAAATTTGATTGGTAGTGAGAGGCTGCGTTTCGCGATCGTCCCAAATTGCTCGGGGGGCTGACAGTGAGCTGGCACTATACTGTGCACGCCCAATCACACACCTACACAGATTTGTATGTTACTTGCGGATTAACCAGCCTGAAAGCTGTGTGTTTACGCCTTTATATAAAGACATGTCATTCCTTTTCCTTTATTTATATATATGAAAATTACATATTTGTTAATCCTCAGTAAAGGTTGACGCGCGATATCATGAGATGAAAAGGGTGGTTGCGCAAGGCATATGTTCCTGCACTTGGCTTTAAGATTCCTCATAAAACTTGCACCTGTGATGAGCATCAAGCAAATTTATTACTGAAGCTTTATGGCTTTGATGAGCGAAATCGGCCACCATCGTTGCCAATAACCTGAACATAGTAACTTTACTTTAAACGCTTGCTACCGGATGTGCGAACATCTACTGCAAAATGTACCCACTTCTACGGTAAGACATTTGAATGAGTAGCTCCGTATTAAACGTGGCCTTGAGCTATGTTTGGAGAGGCAGGGAGTTCGATTCAGTGTTAGGGTTGACAAGGTTACCCGGGGTACCATTTTCTGTTTCAAAACAACATAATTTATCACATTGGAAAAAGGAAAGCGTTGGACTTTCAATTTCCTAAAGGAACACGCGAGGTTATAATTATCAGATGCCAGGTCTCAGGTCTTACTGAGTGGACTGAAAAAGTGAAGGCTGGATGGTGCCCATTAGGACTAAAATGCGTCCGTAATATTTCTTTTGAGAGAGAGAGAGAGCTTCACTTTATGTTGACAGCAAAATTCCATAACTTTCAGAAATTAATGTCCCCCATTCACCGTGAATAATGTTTGGCATCCAAACCACGCAACACGAGAAGATCACAAACGAATCGGCGAAGAATGCATATATTGATATCATTAAGAATCTTCATTAAATGCTTCTCATGATATCGATAAAATTGGACTTTCTTCGAAACGATGCCAGCCTCGTGCGCTGATGACCTCATTTTGTTGTTCGAATAAACAAACAGGGTTAAAATTCTGTATGAAATGGGTGAAATAGCCCAACCAACGTACATATACGAGGATTCACGTGCGAATTGAGAGCGGAAAAGATGGCAGTTCGATTTCTTAATAGTTTATCACAATGTGAACATATTCTTGTATTAGAACGGCAGATGACTTTTTTGAGGAGTGGGATGCATGGATTCCAGTCTAAAGTTATCTAGTAACAATAACCGAAGGTTAATCTCTTAATGGCATACTTGTACATAAACGGAAAACTAGCTGGCGAGCAGAAAGGACAACAGGCGGAATAAAAACACATTGGTGTAATGTCCCATTGAACTACGATAACCCCTGGAACAGAGGAACCTACCGCAATCAGTTATCGGAAGATGATCTTGAGCGCGCAGAAAACTACTTGGCAGCTCCATAGGCAGCATGGACAAATGTCAGTTAACCACCCAAGTACATGAAATGTTCCACACCTTCCTCTCCTCAACCTCACATAACAATTACCAGACATCACCTCATCCACATTGACGATAATAGCCTAACTATTTTGATACTGACTAGCTTGAATTTATCTCCCATTTTACCCACATCCCACTTGTGTAAAAAAGATGAATATTACTTTAGCTGTAGGTAATTATGGCGAATATGCATAATTCATCTGAGGCATCTCTGAAAAACACCTTGGCCCCAGTCCACGACTGAAGTGCAAGTCTTGGATGCAGTGATCGAAAGCACCACTTATGACACAAGTGAGTCTGGTAGTCATTTAGCGGATTCCAGATTGATTGTGCAAGGAATCCTTCTTCACCAATCAGTTTACTGTGTCAGGAGGGGTGGATCCCATGCGCTGCGGCACATAGCTTTACCCAAATATAAATTAATTCACGGCCCTCGGTTGCAACCTTGTTACTCAGGAAACTAGAGCGACGGCTGTACTAAAGCCATCGCTCAACTGTCTTGGGTTCAAACCCCATTTTACGCAGCCAAGGTTTTTAGTCTTTGAGCAACTGAGTCACCCGATTTCGACTAATGCCCAGAAATTCTAATTGATGTCTGCGCCATATAAATGTACTGGCATGATGAGAACTGATCGACAGCAAATTTATAGAGCCAAATATCCTTCTTAATCATTCTACGGAATTTTTCGGAACTATAAAGGAGGGCATGGAGTCCAATTTCTCTCAAGTCATTGATTCAGTCAGTTGGAATCCGTCGTGGATTATTCCCCTTGAAGAAAACGGAAATACGAAGTCTTCAGTTTAGAATTTTAAATATTTAAAGGAAAAATCTGACCCATGGTGCGCGCAACAAGTTGCTCGCTGCAGGCGTAAATGGGTTGTTTATCTTTGGTAGCTAATGTGCCTGATCACACCTCCAGTCGTCCTGGCTCTATCCTGCCACTAGATCCATGTGGGTGAGAGAAATAGTGAGTTAGATGCTACACAAGCCCATTATTGCTATGAATAAAGTCATGTGCAAGTTACCGTCCCTTCGCCTCCCCCCACTCTGTTGAAACACGCTTGAAATTGTACCTCGTGATGGTCAAATGGTGAAGCGAAGCTACTGCTGATCAAAACGAACAGACTAATTTCATAAAGAATATGCGATCATTGGAGCAGGACGATGCTCGCTCGAAACAAATTATTACTAATAGTTGCAGTTCGTTAAACATAATTAAATGGTTGAGCAATTTGTCATCCGCTGGCTTGCCTTTTTCACCATGGTAGGGAAGTGATCAGTACACTGCTGGAATTGTTACCGATCAGTAGCAATCCTCTTTAGTGACAGGAACGTCCACTAAAGGGTGGATCCATGGAGGTTAATTTTCCTCCACGCTCTCCCGCGCTCTCTGTGAGAGCCCACACATCTGTAAAGCAAATAAACCTTATGTCAAGTCTTAATTAGTAGACACTTGCGAAAATTAAAATGATCTCTGTTTGGTATTTCTACATTTTTGCCTACTCACTGCACTTAATTGCCCAGAAAGCGTTACTTATTCCTCACCACCGCCCCTATGCGATGTCCTGCCAGACCTTTACCCGTCCCTTTGTCAGGTCTTGGTTCCCTGCATTCACGGTGGAATCTGCCGCCAGAGAACATCCAACGCATTTGGTTACGCCTTGATTGGGCTGGCTTTCACAGCGGGGAGTCATGTTTACTGCTCTTTGGAGATAGAATGAGCGCTTGCCTAATTGCATTGGCCCTAGCATTAAATAAGTCTATTATGACATCCTTATCAGATTTGGGAGCAGACCTGCATGTACGCAGGGCACCTCTCCTCTGTTCTCTCGCCCCCCACCCTAAAAAGTGAAGGGATGATTGTGAAGATAAAAACAACAGCCGATATCTGTTCATGCAGTTGGACTGCACGGTTTCACCCACTTCAGCCAAAAAAAGCGACTGCTGCGTACAGAAAGGCTACAAAAACGGGCACCTTATCTGGGAGTCATCGGCCGGGCACCGACTGCATTAGAGCCGGCAGCTGCCAAAGCACTTCTCTAATTTAAACTCGCCTCCTCCCCCTCACTGCTCTAGTCAAATGTTTCAGCCCACAATTACCATTTTGCTCGGAAGTTGGTGCAGCTGACAGAAATGTGTGTGAGTAGAAGCCATATGGTCATGAACATCTGCCGTAACACACCTGCCATTGAGTGCCACCGAGAACTGGTGCAGTGTTGATCGGCAGTACACAGCCATTTCAACAATGTGAACACAAACCTACATCATGTTCCCGAGTAGGTGTATCCGATTTCGTTCGCAGCCTAGCTCTATCCGCGGGGGACACATTGAACTGGAGAGGTAGTTTTGTGACACAGTAAAACACAAACCAGCGAGGGGCACGTGCAAGAGGCGTTTCAACGATTCGATGGTTCGCTATGCTCCTTCTCTTGTGCCATGGGTGCAGAAACTTGAAGCTTTTACGGACCTCCCGCGGTTTACCTAGCATCATTAATGCAGATGTAACAGCAGCAGCACCGGCGAAGGAGACTAAAAAAACTATTGACTTATTTTTCGCTACCGGTCAGGTCGCTGGATGAGGCGGGTCAAGAGGAACAATCAGACCGATGGGACATTAAGGGTACGGATCGTTTGTTTGTCCCCCACCCCAAACCCTAACAGCACAAAGGAATCCTTCTGCCTCGTAATGCAAGCGGCTTTTGCAACAGTCGGTTATGTGGCCCCACTCAGCAAACGGGGACAAGGACACCTCTCATCCGGGAATGGTGACAACTGAAATAAAACTGCCTTCGGAAAACAAAAGACTCAACATAACATTTACGCCGTTAAATGGTTTGCACGCGCAAAAAATGCAAAGCATAGGCATGTACTTTAAAATGCTAGAAAACGGGAGCCATAAAGTGAACAAGACATGAAAACCGAAAACATGTTTAGATATTCCAATCGATCTGACACCAGCAAGTGATAAACCAGCCTATGGAAGGAGAAAATAAAATGAATATATATCGTTTGGTCTGACCTACATGTTGGTTGCAGTTGAATATATAATTGCATTTTACAACGCTGACAACCTAACCTCTAGTCTGGAAACTATATATAAAGCTTAACCTTTGCTCTAAACCTCTAAGCCTAACCTTGCCCCTTATCCGTACCTTAAAAACTGGTTCTAACCCCTTCCCCTAACTTTTAAGCCTAAACATAACCCTTAACCATAGCCCTTATATTAAACTTTAACCATAAGCAGAAAGCTGACCCTTATGGAAACAATTAAAGGAGTCGTGAAGATCCATGAGCGAAATGAAAGTGGGTTAACTAAGCCCCATACAACTGACATAAGTAGGTATGCTTTAAAAGTATACAGTGGGTGGGGCCGCATATCTGACCGATACCGTTACTTTGTCCAAAATTCCGGGAAATATAGTTTAGGGTTAAAGACAGGGTTATGATAAAAGTGGGGAATTGTGCTTTCTTTAGTGTAAGTGTTAATGTCTGAGGTAAGGGTAAGGAGAAAGATTACGATTGCAGTGAGGATTTGAGTAAGGGATAGTGTTAGAGGGTTTGCACACGGGAATAGGTACTCTTCTTAAAAGTTAACGCACTTTCATTTGTAGTACATATAGCGTTCAGAATTCCGTGTCTTGTCTTTGAGGGCCCTTGCAAGAGTCCTGTTCATTTTAGTACGATAAACGGATATAATTAGACTGCTAAACCTGCAGTTTCCTGTGTATATGATGAAATGTACAGCGCAAACCACAGTTTATACTGCCTTCTCACGCTTCTGGTCAGAGCCTTGCATAATGCAGGTCTGCTTTTGAAAAATTAACTTACATTACAAAGTTGAAGGCGTTTACTCGCAAATGATTTTGGAATGCTGGTACATAGATAAATAAATCGTATTGAACCAACAATTACCGCACTGTAAATGCACTAGTGTGGTGAATACCCAGTCGACAATATTTAAGTCTTTTCTGATGTCAGCTATCTATTTATATCTTTACCTGTAATGTAGCAAGTAAAATATGAATTCAAGTACAGTGCTTCAGGAGATGAGCATTTTGTGACTTTTCTGAACCTCTCGCAGCTCCTCCTGATTAGCGAGTGGTTTCTGCAACCTAGTCAGTGGAATATTATTATTTCCTAAAGCAGCTAACGGGGCGACGAGCCACTGGTTCGGTACCCCAGCGTCTGACTAGGCTGCTCAAGGACCCGCAAAAAGGCCGCCAGCATCGCACTTCCCGACACCATTTCGGTGATCGAGCCGCTAAAGGTCACTTAGTGTCACTATATGTGCTCCAACCCTGCAGCCCACCAGACCGGCTACGATTCGGATAAACGTGCTACCAGACAGTCATGGCCATCCCGTGACCCACTTGAACACACTGCCGCCCAACGCGTTATGTGAAACATCCCATTAAGAGAGACAGAGAGAGAGAGAGAGAGAACGAAATTAATTAGTGAGCCTTTATCAGGAAATGTTAAGCGAAATTCGAAAACGTAATTTCGATTAGGAAGCATTATTTAGTTGGGACAGGAAACTCCTTGTTGCATAGCATACTGCCAAAAATTTTTCAGTGCCGACAAGATTGCGACCGTCAAGTGCCCATCTATCCGGTCACCTTCAAAACCAACACCCGTTACACTGATAATTTAATTATTAGGAATATTTTTCATATTTAATTTCGATGCTCTCATAAGGTCAAATTTGTTTTATTGAAAAATGCTAAGTTATTCTGTCTTGTACCCACTTGGTTGCAATTAAATTTCATTCTTCAATTTCGTACTTCAAGGAAGGGTAGCTGTTGGTTTCATAAATTCTTGCGATTTCCGAACAAGTTTAAGTCTGAACTTTTTTTCGCTTGCACTTACGATTTCTGCCCTAGATGTGCTATCATTTATTTCCCTACGTCATATAGGACTCATATAATTTTTCAATGAACGCTGACCTTATTGTATCCTTTGTAAACTACATTAGGAAAAGGACAGACCTGATGCTTATGGATGAAAAGTTCAAGGTCTTTATAAGCTTTATTATAATAAAAATATTCTACTCCGAATCATACTCATTACTCAGGTAAAAACCTTAAAATTGGGGGTAATTGGCTAACCAATGAGTACAAGAATGGTTATGTTTATCCATTTTTTCTACAAAAATTATGTGAATATACAGTGATGCACAAGGTCAATGCGAGCAGTTAATGTTAATCAATTAGTCAGTTTACAACAAGCGTAATGTCTGCAGGCGACCCGAAATAATCGCATTTAAAATTTGGCATTCTGTCTTATATGGCATATCGTAGGATTATTCTGCGTGCTTTTGAGTATTAAAGTCCCAACTTATTAAGCATTTCTAATAAAAAAATATTCAGTCTATCATTTGAAATTCAGTTATCCTACGCTTTATTTTAAAAATATCGCTCCAATTTTTTCCGCAAAAAGCATCTACCATTCACTGGGATCAGAATAAAACCAAATGATTAGGGAGAAAATAGGCTTAAATTATGGGACAGTATAAATTTCATTTTCTGAATTTCGGTCTTGTTACACGTATGTCATCGTGCCAGAATTGATAATAAGGAAAGACAGGAGTTTTGCCGAAACTACTCGGCTTTGGTACTGAAAGACCTCGCAGTAAGTAGAAACTTGCTTGAACTCTAAGAAATATCGCTAAATTATGATCTAAAGTACAAAGACATAACTAACACAGGCAATAGAAGAAACACGCAAAGTAACCATTTTAAAATGCAATAATTTTTTTGACCAAAACGCAAAAATACAGAAGCACAAAAACATTTTGATGGAAAATGCAAGCATCTAACCATCAACAAAGTAACGACCTAGGGGTTCAAAAAGGAACCCAAACGACGAATATACTAAATGCGTTTATAGATTTTACAAAATAAATAAGTTAAATGTTAAAGAAGAATTAGAGATGGGAACAAAATAACGACCCAATTGCTAGTTAGACGATTTTTCGTTCGGAAGAACTTCCAATGATTCGGTAATAGGAGATTACTTAGTCAAAACACACGGGTCTGATTTCTGATTATTAGGTATTATTATTTTATTATTGCAAACGAACATCTAGAGTTATGGTCAAAATAACACTTCAGAAACAAAAGATTAGCATGGGACGGCGAACAGCAATATGGTCAACGTGTAGGCAGCCATTGTGAAGTTTCAGGCCATCAGTATAGAGCAAAGAGGTAGGCGGAAAAAACAAACGCTTGAAGCACTCTAGAGCTATTAGGAAAACGAGTAGAGTTCGAGTTCTAGATTGGACAACCAGGGCACAAAATAAGAGTGGGTCGGCAACTCAAAAAACAGTCCAAACAGTAGAATAGAAGATGGAGGTTTTCTTAAAGGGGAGTCAATGCAAAACAGCATAGAAGGCAGAGGAGTAGTCAATACATGCATCTGCCTATGTACGGCAACCCTGTTAAAGAAGACTCTTTAGAAATTGCTAAGCTGATTTTCAAACGCCTGTTTTCGAACTTCTTTACATTTTAGGGCAGGTAAAAACACGAAGAAATTGAATTGAAAATAGTAAGAAAGGTTCCAAATAAATGGTTTTTCTTACTCTGAAGACTGTCACCAGTTTTTAAGGCACGAGCGATTCTAGAGCTGAGCAGTGTGGAGTACGAGAAGGGTACTACAGGAAACCTCTTCGCACAGTCCCTATGATTTGCAGGGCCTTATCAAAGAGGTATAAGACGTGATGATCGGAGGTTTGTTGTGTTCCATCTTGCTGACAATACATCTCGCATTCAAAGCTTGATTTGTCTGCCATTGTTGATTAAATCGGAGTAGCTATTAAAAGGACATAACATAACTTGCGCTATCAGCTTAAACCCTTCCCCTCATCCTGGCGTCTTCCATTTTCACCTGCTAATCGGGCTTTGACATCATTATTGTGACAGTGAAGGTACACTTACAAGAATCTAATTAGTTAGCGTTTGATGTCCCACGGTACAGACTGGAGTTTACGCTGATAACTGAATCTGGCTTAAAAGGCAAGCCGTGCCATTCTAGTCTCCCCGCTAACTTCCAAAGGGGTGGGGCGGTTAGATTTAATGTTAGGGTTAAAGGTATGGCACGGGAATTATTAACGTCCCCCCACTTGTATTCAATGCAGGGTCATCTGAGGTTCCAGGCGTCCACTTTCGCACGTTCGACCTCTCCTGCTCTGTCGATTGCACTCCATGCACTGACCTTCAAATACACATTTAGGTGAAGAAGTGTCTCCAATTGTTTAAGCAGGTTTTGATGTTGTCGGCTGCATTTTACTAGTCTGTCGACTGCACTTATCCTACTGCTTTTCAGTTAAAGTTTACAACGTCGATTTTTGCGCCATTCGGTATGCCAGATTCTCGACTGCTTCACCGCCTGCGTCCTTTCTTCAAGTACTGCCAACTGATTTCCATACGTATGAATTGTATGGCCGCATAAACAGGACATGATAACAGGGATTGTCCACAATGCACAAGTCTTTGTGCCAAATTCTGAGAACATTAGGTTTAGGATGACGATGATGGCTAGGGTTATGTTAGGGATTGGGTTTAAGGTTGGGTTTAAGGTCAGAGTTAGGGTAAGGGTCAATATTAGGTTAAGGATTAAGGCTTTGGGTTCATGATAAATGTAGGGTTTAGGTTCAGGGTAGGGATAAGGCTAAGATTAACGTTACCGTTCAGTCATATGTTAGGGTTAAGCCACGCAAATGTTTGGCTTTCCCGAAATTTATCGCAAGAACACTTATGTCAGTGGGTGGAGTGTTCCTATTCGCATAACCTACTTAGGCGGTCATAGAAGACATCATTTATCCATGTTTCGCTTTTAAATAAAATTTATACTAAAAACGCTGAGTTATACTTTACGTAGCGAACAAAATTCCTTTTCTTTTTCCCTCATATAACTATACTAAATTGGATGATTTTG
Organism: Schistocephalus solidus; assembly: GCA_017591395.1. Classification (NCBI taxonomy): domain Eukaryota; kingdom Metazoa; phylum Platyhelminthes; class Cestoda; order Diphyllobothriidea; family Diphyllobothriidae; genus Schistocephalus; species Schistocephalus solidus. The sequence goes on along the minus strand of WEDG01009254.1, from coordinate 37,028 downwards.
TTCCCTCGGCCTCTCTTAGTAGACGGGATTCTTTTGAAGGCCAAACAGACGCTAATGGCATAGCTAATGGAAACATGAAAGGCATTTGCATCTTCGTATGTGGCTATATGTACATTTAAACAAAAATTTAGCTAATTAATTTTTCCTGAATTTCCCACTGCAGCCTGCGGCCAAAGTTGCAGTTGGAGGAGGGGCCACAAAAAAACAAAAAGAATAACAATTTAAATGGAATGTTTTTTGTTTCCGCGTTGGCGCCTTGTCAGGCGTTTCCTTCTGTGAAATAGATTGGAAGCCTTTGCCTCTGTGTTTGCGTAGATCCCGTTCAAGTTTGGACAGGATTTTAAAGGAAAACATTCCGTGCAACAGCTATCTTCCATCATCCAGGTATTGACCAAGGCCCTGTTTAAAATAACGTACACTTGCAACCTTGCTTACCAGTTGTCCTCAAAGGCTGAAATTTTTACATAAGCTTCGCAGGCAAACCTCAAGAAACACTTTCGGTGCCGAGAAAGGGGCAAAGATGAAACACTCCTGTGTAGCAAACAGATCAGATGCCAATTGAAAATAACTAAAACAGAATACCATTTTAGGCAGAGCAGAATTACTACCCTAAGACGTGAGCGCATGTGGGGGTCAGTTATAGTTTCTTAGCTATTATCAGCCAGCCATACCCAACACAATCATTACATTTCTTGAGTTCAAACACCCACCACCTTTTATCTAAAAGTCCAAAGCTCTAAATATTGAGCCATGGGCTCATTGGAAACGCTATTCGGCCTATAAGAGTACCATCCGCTGTCAAGCTTCTTGCGAGGCTCAAGAGTGAACCCCAAGGCACAATGGGACGAGTGAGTCCCCAAACCTGTTTAATGGGTGCCAAGCATCCACTTACAATACCATTTATGCGACAGTACTCTTCGCAACTCAAAAGTCAGAAAGGAGGAATTCGATACAAAAACAACTGAGATCGAGCAAGGGATTGAGAAGCAACAATATGATTCAATCGAAAATTATTCGAAGAAAAATTTATTTTGAATGGCTTAAGCATTGTCTGAGACGAGTAACCAGTTCGTTTTATCAGGGATGCGGTCAGCCGCTGCTTAACGTGTGCATGTACTTCACAGCCAAGCATTTGAAGGATTTTAATTTAAATTTTTCGAAGGGAAACACCCAACGGATGCTAATACTGGCCTTGGTGTTTGGCATTCCTCAATCAGGGACAGATGCGTGGCCCATCTTACACGCCTGATGCCAACTATCGCTATTCCAAGGGCACTGCAATGATTCTCCCCCTGAAACCCTCATCAAACGCTCCCCACCAGATAGGTGGACAAGAGGCCTGGGTTATTGATTATCCGAGCTGTTCGAAGAAAACGTATAACAAAGTTTAATGCCTGTTGTCGTCGGCAGAACATCGCGAAGCCTTTTCCCTTCTTTTCTGAGCCCTCAGTTGTGTCTGCTTACATGCATCTGAAAGCTACACTTGCCGTCCAATGACAGAACGAGGGAAAATTTTATGAAATGGAAGTTATGTTTGCTTGCCTTGCCATTTTTGAGCTGATGTCAGCTAATCGTATCCTCTTCACATTCTCCTCCTCCTCTGCCTCCTCTTACCGTCACAACTGATGAGCGCACGTAGTGGGTAGACACGAGAGGCGGAAAGAGTAGCTGGAGTCTGAGCGTCAATACAGGATTCAGCTAATGCTGTTGCCAATTCTTCAAAATGCTACCGCTACTTCTCTGCTTGTCCGTGAACATGCCTCACTTACTGTAGAAGTTCCAGCCTTAAACCCTCCCCCCATCCAACCAGTCTCCAACCAGCCTTTACTAACGAACCGTTAGCTATGTACCATGCTGATACCACAGGTACTAGCTAAAAGCCCAAGCACATTGCCTTTCGTTCCTAGTCTGAAAAGGTTTGACCAGAAGGATTTTCTCCCTATTTGCGCATTAATTTACTCGGAACTTAAATCAGACATGCTAGAAAGCAGCGTTTGCATACTAAAAAACGCACGAGAATCTCTGACGAACCCACTAATTAGCCGAAAGACTCGCAGCTGTGTCATACAGTGGCCGCAGGAGGGCGAAACAGGCATGTCAGGGCTTTTAACTCGTAACTGTGCTCTCACTGGGCTCAATAGTTACGCGTTTGTGTACTACTGACTGCATGTTGGCAGCTTGGGAAAAGTACGTTCAGAATTATTTCCTCCTCTTTTGTGCATTACTTTCCGTGGCAATTTAAGTAGACAGTGATAGCATTGCCCACAAATTCTCTGGTGACAGTGGCCCAGATGCCGGGCAAGCACATAGTTACTACCGTACGTGGGAGAAGTATAATGCCAAGCCCAGACATAAGCTGCCGTGCCCAATCCTGCTTCTTTGAAATTGAAAGGTTTGGAGAATCAACTGGTACAAGGGAGAAGGAGTGAGTGAGGCTGGCACTGATGAATTCATGCTCACCCAAAATAAATGCCCTCCTAACCTGTATAAAGCTTATAGTTATGGCATGGAAGCCTGCCAACTGACAAGATAAAAGGTTCACGCGGACAGTGTTAGGAGGGTACGCGGGTTGGCTGACTTCCTCTTAACGTGGCCAGTATTGCATTCTCACTCATTTTAGGTCCAAGCGACCATTTGATGGGCCAGGTCATGTGTGGCACGCGTAGACGACCTGCTTAGGTTTGTCAGCCAAAACGCTAGGGCCCACCTTCAGTCGTCATCTGCGCCAATTCCCATTAAAAAGTCAAAAAAACCGGAGGTAAGATTGGGCGCATGCTGCTTGCGTAGCGTGGGCCTGCGCCTAGGCGTGTCACTGCGCCCCTGATTGTTTTGAATTTGTTATGGGGGGGGAGTTTCCAATAACGCCATGAGCTAGCCCCTGTGTTGGCTCAAAGCGTTTTATGCGTGGCCCGTTGTAGGGGCGATCTGGAGCAAATACACACAGCAAGTGCATAACCAATGCAACGATGTTTCGCGTCACCAGGCCGCACAAAAACCAAAGGTGTTTCAGGACTTTGCGAAAACTATGGTGCTATTTTCGCATCCAGCACGCGTTACTGGAGTCATGTCATCAAATTAAGAGTGTTTAATAAACAACATCATTCGGTATTAGCAAGTCTGTAACTCTCAAGGAATGGAATTGAAGGCCCTACGTTCCTCCGTGATGTTGGGCTAAAAAAAAAGAAATTACAGACATTTTCGAACGGAGATAATATAAAAAGTTTTACCACCTTCTGTTAGCTCATGAAGTTTTACTACGTTTGCCTGAGTAAAGGGCGACAAGTAAAAAGTGAGGGAAAACATTAACACGTTTTTTCTCAAAATTAATCGGATTGAATGGGTTTGAGTCAGGTGATTTCTTATTTCAATCACTACAGCTAGAGAGCTTAATTTGATAACCACTTGCATTTGAACTTCCGGCAATCAAAACGTCTACTGTTCTTTTTTATACTATCTAGCCTGAAAATACACCATTGTCAAGCTTTCTTTATAAATAGTAAGCGACATCATCGAAAAAGGCTAAAAACTCAACTAAGCATTTCACTGACTATTTTGTTGATGCAGTTAGGTGATGATCAGCTCATCAATGTGTCCGGAGGGAATTCTCATGTGCTTTTTGGCATAGAATCCAGTTTTTTAATAAAAAGCCCTTTTTCTCAGCATTTAATGTGTTCCTTTGGAACAAATACTTATTGACAAAATGCTACAGCCTTCGCCTCAAAGTTGCTATGAATATTTGAACTTAATTCATCAGTTTTTTTGACGGAAGCATATTATAGAAAGCACACGAGGGACGTTGGAGTATCCTCTGATGAACCAAACCCCTTGCATCTGCGCTACACAACAGAACGACATCTATGAAACACTTGTCCGGCCTTTTTGCTGGTATCTGTGCTGTCCGTATTGTGAATCATTTACCATTTTTACTCTAGGTAACCAGTCTTATTTAACGTTCACCAAAATTCTGCAGAAAGTTTTAGGTTAGGAAGTACTAGTTAATCAGATTGTAATATCTATTATATCGCAGCATAATCCCAGCATATTTAAACCCAGAAAGCACTGGCTTTCGAATACTCTTATTCTGGGGCGCAAATACCGAGCTCGGTATCAAATAACTGCCTAGGTAGCATGCTTTGTTCATCGGTTTTTAATGCTCTTTTAAATCTAAATAAAAGCCACCAACAAATGCAAATAATAATCTGTAGATGCTCATTTAAAGCAAATAATGTCATCCTAAAGTTTTTCAGCAAATGAGGACTACCCTTCGTTTAAGGTGTACATTTCACAGGCTTTACACTTGAAATGTAAGCAAAATAATCCATTCCTCTATGCCCTTAAGAATGTGCCAAATAGGGATCACAAAATTTTGCAATAAACTGAGTTTGCAGTTGGAAGACGAGGCTTCTAGGCTAAGCTACCCGTCCAAACGTCCTGTGGTCCAATAAAGTGCCACTTAAAAACCACTACACTCACTAAACACCCCGTCCGATTGTTGCAAACCATCATATAAACACGTCAACTTCAGAATGAGGCATTTTTCTTCTGTTGGTTTCGTAGTCTACAATCCAATAGACTTAACGGTACTTACCTCTGACATGCCCTTTTAGCACCCATGACAGTATGCTTACCGATTCAAACTGCTCAGGGCAGGATTTAACTCCTTTACTGAATCTGTCTCATTGAACCCTTTCGCCTAAGCATTCATAAAGTTTCTGTGCGAAACCTCCATCAAACTCTGGAAGTTTGATTTGCCTTCCTAGATGCCAATGTAAATGCCACTTATTCTACCAAAAACATACAGTTGGCTTTTGTTTCAACAATTTTTCACATCCAGTGGGCTGTAATTTGTCGACTTAAAGGAGGAATCATCACAAAATATCGCTCCGATTGCGGTCAGCGTAGAGTTGTTGTAATTGATATCAAATTTTAACTTTCTCCAAGACTTCAAGAGCTCGTTTCTTAATATTTTAAAAATCCAACATACCAGTTGACCGCCCTTAAATTATAAAATATTTGTTTCCTGCTAACTGAGGTTGAAGTTAGTCCTTGTAAATAAAGGCTAAGAGAATTTTCAAATTCATAATGATGTACGTAGGTAGGACGATGTGGCTGTCAATGATAACTTTAAATACGCTAAAGAGTTGCATATTGCCCGCTAAAGTCTTCAAATTGTTTGATGAAAATTTCTCAAAAGCCATATTACCTGCTTAAATTGAGCATTGAAAAAGAAAACTGGCGATTTCTGAAAACAGGAGCTCCGAGCTGATGTGATTAGTTTTAGCTTATGCAGATACGGAGGCGTACAATGAAAGACACTACAGAATCAGAAGGAGATACAATCGCTAGTCAAAGTTTATTAGTCTAATGTTTCGAACTCTTGATCAAACACAGCAATAGTGAGCACATTTTTTCGTGCATGTGAAAACACCTTACCGATGGTCAGTGACTCAGTAGACGAAGACAATTTAGAGCGTGAATACGCGCAAAAAAGCAAGTTTGAGAAGCAGTTTGGAAGTTGAAGATGTGATCGGTGTAACGATATGTTTATCAGCCTAAGCTTTTGAACTCTCAATCGAACGCATCATTAGATACAGTTGAAGAAAAGGGTAATAGCAACATAAGAAGAGTAGTATTTATAGGACACATTTGCCAGGCCTATAATAATGACCAGCAATGGTTTTCAACGCTGGAAATCGTTGGTGCTGCGATGATCGCATTTCGGTCCGTACGTGAGACGGTGATGACCGTGATTTTATCACTGTTGTTGATCCTTAGCGTGCTGCTTACTCGAAACTTTAGCTCTATGACAGCGAAACTGTTGGTCACCCGTTCTCTCCACACGTGACACATTAGCTTGCCTTAGCAAAATGGCAGCATATGATATGCAGCTGGGAGGTCATTTCGCTTGTTAATCGAATGAAGGCTGGAGCACCATGACCAAGTGGTTCACGGCTCATGAGGTTGCCATATTTTGCGAGAATTTCAGCCTCATCAGGAACGAAGTTTCAGGTGGGTCCCATGTCACTCATGGTTCCCCGAATTCAATTAAAAAGTGCAATCATTTTCCACCTCCATATTCTGTGCTGTGATCTCGCCTGCGCAGACTAAAGTCACGCGCGAAGGGGGCGGGTGACCAACAATTCAGCTGTCATCCCGTCGAATTTTTGAGAAAGCATCGCGCCAAGGATCAAAAGCCGTCATATAATCACGGTCGTCGTTGTCTCACGAAAGGACAAAACTGCGAAAATCGCAGCAACTATGAATTTCAGTGCTGAACATCGGTGCTGGTAATTATTGTAGGCATGTGGTTGCCTGTCAATTGCGTCCTATAGCGACTACTCTACTTGTGCCTCTATAACCATTTTCTTCGACTGTATCCAATAATGCGTTTGATTGACAGTTCGAAGCGTCCGGCAGCTAAAAATGGTTATCCAGTGATCGCGACCTAGTTCTCAATATACGCCTGTTTGCTTCTGTCGATGCTCTAAACTGTCTTCCTAGGTCGCTGACCAACTGCACGGTGTTATCACTTGCACGAAAAAATATACTCGCTTAATTAGAGAGCAGTTGCTTAGAGCTTGCCTGTTTACAGCATCGCTTTTCGTACCAGCATGTACGCAGCAGAGAGAATGAGGATAATTTGAATTATTCCTTATATGAGCCCTAACGAGCAGAACCACGAAAAATGGGCACATGTGAAACAACAAAACCGACTGTGAGGTACCAGTCTAGCGGTCACTTGTGTCCACTTCCATTTTGTTCCTTAGGGAGACAGCGGCGGAAACAGAACATCAATCAGTGGACAGGTTTTTGTTGAGCTGAGGTGGATTACACTATTGGACGATAAGAAACTACCGAAACAAACGAAAATGAAATTCTGAGTAAGTAACTGAAAAAAGGTGTATGCGATCGCTGAAACAATAAATTTATTTGCCTGACGTTTCGGATTTCATGCTTAAGACAACATCAGAAACAGTAGCAAATAAGGGTTTTTCTTAGTTGCGGCATTTATAGGAGGTAGGAGGTATGCTACTGCACACTTAGGACAATTATTGTCTCCCCATTAATCGAGGATGACTGTCCTCTGGTGAGCTGCTTGTTTAAGGGCCGACATTCAGGGTCGCTAGCCAGAAAATTCCGCCACCGCGCGTTACGAATTTAGGTTCAAATATCTGACCTCTGAGGAATTTATTTTCACTGTATTCCACTCATCGATAACTTCGTCCTCACAACTAATTACCAAGAATTTTGCAGAACACGGACTTCCATCGAGTTGACTATCCCTCATGTCTGCTGTTTGCTAACCGAGGCAGTCTGATCATCTTTCCAACGAAACTGCTAGAACATCTTCTGCAAAGGCTGAGTTACTCTTCTAAACTTATTCGTTGAATGCATCATATTTTGAACATACCCGATAAAAATGTCTCCTTGGAATTCATCTAGCAACGTAGTAGGACGAATATATTCAACTAAGAAAGTAACTATCTAATAGCAGAACGATATAAAATGCTTTCTGCCTCGTAAATAGGATGAAAATTCATATCTGCAGTTTTTCTTGTGGATATGCTAGATTTGCGCAAAAGAGTGAATGCTGAAATTGAAGCGCAAAATCTGGCGCGGAGCGGATCGAACCGGTGACCGCACCCTTACAAGACCGACGCTCAGCCGACTGTACTATCGCCACACGCTCGATGGAGCGCTCAAAACGCCTTATAAGTTGGTTAGAACTGACATATAAGGAAAACTATTGTGGGGATTTTCACACGCTAGCCACGAAGTTAAATTGACTGGAGGAATAAATCAGGATAATGAAGAATTTTAGACAGCAGACCCTCGTTTCAGAGGATCGATTGCAAGCATCTACGCATAGGATAACAGGAAGTAGAGCATGAGACAACCTACACAACAAATTCCTAGAAAGTGAGGATATAGTTTCTAAGATATAAGTCAAGAGTAGTGACGCGGAGCCTCCTTAAACAGGCGAAAGGTAAAACCACAGGGACGGGTCGCAAAAATCTGAAGGGAAAGATTTCATACTCGCCGGAAAAGTAATTGAAGGCACAAAATGAAATTTATCAAAATGTACCAATGCACAAGCTTACCAAAATATGGCAGATAACGATTAACAAAATTGTCTCTGGGCCGCATTCGCGTCGTCAAAGGCAACTAAAGAGGAGCAGACAGCCATCGAAAGGACGACTAAAAGTGGACTCACGGCGGAAGTACCTTCGCTGACATCTCCCCAAGCCAATAGCGTTGAAGCCAGTATTTGGGATGCCCCAACATCAGCCAGACAAATTATTCGACAGAACCCTCTAGACAGAGGTGCTGTGAACAGCTCATGATGCATAATCATCCATGAATTTAGCGAATCAACTAACGTTAACCCCAAGTGTAAAAATAAATGATGCTATCAAGGTCTTGAAAGAGTGTTTGAGTGTAATAATATGAGAGGAGGAAACAATTAAACGGTTTGAAACTTCTCCGACTAAATAGTAAACGTAACGCAATCTCTCAAAGAAATAAATGAAGGCCTTTAAAGGTAATTTTGGAAAATCACACTTAAGAGAGACATTCTTCTTGAGTGAACAGCAGGGGAGTACCAGGTCACCGAGGTATTTTTTCAACCGGATTACTCTGTACACGAGAGAATGAAATGGGGGCACTAAAACGTGAAGCTGGATTAATTGAAAGAACAGGAAGGAGAAAAGGACTGATTATACGGAACAGAGTGATTGTTGAGTAAAAATACCCATTTTGTGGAGGACGCTTGTCAGTGTAACGATAGTCGCACGGCCTTACAACGAGTTCAAGGGAAAAATCAACACAAAATCAAGTTTTATTGCGGACGTATGCGAAGCCTTTTGAACATGGACACATCCTGTGGGTATGTTAGCCAAGCTGACAAAGGTGGCGACATAACCGACTTGCAAAAAGCAACTAAACTAAAATGCATGCAAAGCCCACTCTTCAAATTGGGTGAGTTGAAGAAGTACGTAGGTCAGACTACACCAGATATCATCTCCGTAACTGAAGCGTGGATGACCACAAAGGTGGACGATCGTGAAGTTGCTTTCCCCGGTTTTCAGTTGTTCACAAAGGTTAGAGTGAGACGACAAGGAGAGGGTGTGCAAAATTATTTACAGACAACGCCTGCTCGTGTCTGAAAAAACAGAAAAGCTTGCGTGTGAAACTGAAGCCATCTGGCTCACCATAGGAACGCCGGGGTCACAAGCACTTGATATTCTGATGGTCTACCAACCACTGCGGAACGATCCGCAGTCAGTTGCTAGTTGATACGATGTCATGATTATGAGCGATTTTAACGCTCCGAATATCGATTAAAATCTGAGCTCTGCACCAAGCTCGGAATTAAGTTTCAATCGCCGCCTCCTAGAGGCAATACACAAATGCTTCCTTACTCAAAACATCTCCTCCCTAACCAGAAAACAAGCCAGTTGTTTGGAACTTGTATTGACAAAGACACCTGACAGTGTCGAATTTTTGAACTATGTACCCCCACTAGAAAAAGTGCCCACGTAGTCCTTTTGTGGGAATATTTATTTTTACTCTGTCCTCGATCGAAGCTTCACAGTCAGATGTAACATGTGTTATGAGGATTTTATCCAAGTGAAAATTCATGTGCGTCGTTTAGACTGGAACGAAACATAGGCCGGGTGTATTCTCGAGAATTGGTTGGAATTTAAGGCAGTTTTACATGAGCTTATCACCAGCTTCTGTCCTTATTCGTAAAATAGGTCACCGAAAAGGCCCCAGGAGCTAACGACCACACTGTAGAGTGAAGTAAACTGCAATTGAGAGCTGTGGCAAACTTACATAAGAGACAAGACTGTAGAGTCACTGAGGAAGCATAAGACGCAGAGAAACAAAGTAATGAGCATGGTTTATAAAACCAACCAAAGTTCCGAGTGTAACCTGATAACGAATGAAGGTGTCGAGCTTCACAAGGACGGTCAACGTACAGGGAAAAAGATTGTGGCGATTGTCAAAATCTAGCCTCAAAGTTAAATTATCTGGAGGAAGAAATCAGGATTATAAAGAATGTTATACAGCAGAACCCCGTTTCAGAGGATAGATTTTTCAGCATCTACGCATGAATAACAGGGAGTAGATTACAAGGCAACCTGCACAATTAATCCCCCAGAAATTGACAATTTGCTTTCTAAGATAACAGTCATGAGATGTGACGCAGAGCCTCTACAAATACTCAAGAATCAGAAAAAGGTGAAAGGTAAAACCACAGAGAGAGGTCTTGAAAACCCCAAAGGGAAAATATCAAATTCACTAGAAGAGCAATCGATGGTACACAATAAAATTGATCAATATATACCAAATGCACCATCTAAATAAAACATGGCAGCTAATAATTAACGAAAATAGTCTCCAAACCGCATACTCTTCATCAGAGGCAAATAAAAAAAGCTGTTTCCTACCAAAATGACAACTAAAAGTGAACCCAAAGCGGAAGTACCATCCTTTATAACTCCCCAAAGCCAATAGCGTTAGAAGCCAGTATTGTGGAGCCCCAACAGCAGCCAGAAAAATTATTCGACAGAACCCCCTGGACATAGTTGCTATGACCAGGTCACAATGCAAAATCGTTCATTGGCTTCGCGATTCAACCAGCCAAAACCCCAAATGAAGAATAAATGAAGATATAATGGCCTTGCAGAAGTGTTTCAGTAAAATAATAATAAAGGATGAAACAGTTAGTTTGTAAACTTTTCCGACTAAAAATTAAACATAACGCACACTCAAAGAAATTAATCAAGGTCTTCAAAGGTAACTTTGGGAAACAAACTTCAGCAGGGGGAGTCCCCAGTTAAAGAGGTTTTCTTCAACCGGACTACTCTGTACAAGAAAGAATAAAATGAAGGGCGCTTAAAGTGCAACTTGAAAAAAATAAGGAGAAGAATGCTCTGCCTGCGGATATCATCATGTCCCCATGTCCGCTGACACATTTAAGCGGAAGTTTGACCAGCACAGCCATATATACCACCACGACATGGGAAACGAACAAATTTCTGCCAAGCTATCCCCATTTCCAAATTAACCTGTTATCGAACATACTACTCCCTATTTTGAATAATATTATTTTATAATTGTTTCTTCCGATGCCCCGTAGAGTTACGGGGAGATAAAACTTTATCCAACGTTTATGTTGTGTCTGCGTTCTTTAATTTGCAATGTCATTGTTATCACTAGGAAGTTCAAAGGCGACACCTATCTTTTCTTTAATAAAACAGAACTGAACGGAAATTTCATCACAGGAGTTTGGAGTTTGGAATGATGATTGCTCAGCCACCTGGCTCACCGGCTTTGACGTTTGCTATAAGTGGCCTATCGCTTTTGCCAAAGTAAGTCTTAGCACCGAATATGGCTTAAGGATATCATTGGACTTGTTACTAGCATGGCGGCTCGTAAAGTTCTTGTTCAACCGATCGCGTCTCACAAGAACTACTTTCAACTGGCGGAATAAAACGTGTTTCAAGAATGCTCACAAAGTGCATGCTTTATCGGTTATGGTGGCAAAATAAATTACTCAACCAATGCCAAAGAGTATTAAGGGCCATATTTGATACACGAATCCCTTCTGTTGACATTCAAAACATTCTCAACCTATCTCTGCAAATATAAGTTAGATCTTCTTTACCGGAAGTAAAGCTGTTGCTTATAAGGTGAACCTAATTAGCGACTGATTTTAGTGTACTCTTGAAGCCTGTGGGTTTAGCTTATACACAGATATATTGTCTGTAAAAAGCTATCGGATGCTTGCTATCGCCAAAGGTGCAGGAAGATTCACATCGTGAAAACGTACATGGGATCAGTTTCCCTTTAGCTGGCTTAAAACAAATACAGAATAGAACCGGTCGTGAGAACCATGCAGATTCTGCTTAGGCCCGTCCGAGAGAGCCTGGCATAGTTAAGATATTGCGTACAAAACTAGGAGACACGAACTGGCATTTCATGCTTGTATGACCTCGTTACTCAGCCATTGTCAAAAAGCATGCTGTCAGGCTTCGGGGTCAAAAGACAATGATGTTAGTTACTGCATTTTAAGTCAGACTGTCAGTCAGTGAACAATTATCTCCAAGCCGTAGCAAATGGGAACAAAGATTTCATCTTACATGGAAGTAAAAGTAACTTTTCTACCTTGATGGCTAACTGAAATACGATCTTTGCATCTTACTTGTGGTTCCTATCTTTGTTCCACCCAGACTATGCTAAGGGAGGTTGTCGAGCATAAAAGAGCTAACCTCAAGGTGACAAAAACAATCTTTCATAAATGAATTCAGCTAGGTTATGCACAATAAACGAGCAAACGGGTAGGTGGTCGGTTCGCGCGTTAAACTTGCCCCTGATCACATTTATAGTTTTATCCGGCGCCAAGGGACTAAGTCATTTTAATTGAAAACAGTCGGTCTCCTTTCAAAATTGTTTTCTTCCACTTTATCTTGATCTCTCGGAGTATGACAAAGAGTGGCGCCTTTTCTCTGGATAGGTTTTAAGGATTTTGTGATGTTTTCGTCATTCCGAAGCTCCTTAGAACAATTGGGGAAAACTTCATTGTTTAGAAACTTATTAAGGACAATTAAAATTGCTAGATAACATATAAGTGTTCTACAAGACAAACTTCCAAGGTTCTGGCAAACGTTAACTTACGTTTTTCCCGTTTACAATCTATGTTAATTAAATTTAGATTAGCCTTAATAAATACAGAAACTAAGGTATCGAAATAAAATTGGAAAATTTGCCCCATCTTTGTGGTTATTTTAATCGAAGAATGTACAAGGTTCGCACAGTGATTCCCTAGGAAATTAAACAATGAAGGGCTGCAAGCTTTACTCTCTGAGTAATTATGAATTTCCCTTTCAGGGGATATGTAGCTTGATGCGAATTTCACCTTACTGGAGTTAGAAAGGTGAGGCAAAATGCATACTGAAGTTTTTTCCATTTTGCAATTTTGCGGAATAAATGTGCTTTCGTGAAAGTATTTCTCAAATTGTATAAAATGCCTCAGTTTGGCTCGGAAACGTACAGGATCCGTGAGGTATGTTTTGAGTCAGATTTTCTCAGTTGACCTTCCTCTGTGTTCCGGTATTTCGCTCATCCATTGCTGGGGTAATATCATAGAGATTGTATTTGTTGGGCATCTAGGGCGGTACTTTCCCTTCCCCTAAACATGAAATCTAAAAAAATAATACACGGGGTAATTAGCTTTCGCCTGGAAAACCAAAACATGTTTTGCGGTTTCCCGATTTAAGGTGTTAAGTAAACAGTTATCACTAGCCCAATCGTCTAAAACACACGGCCTTCGGTTTCATTTGGAAACTGAGCTTTACTTCGCAATGTATCAGTCACATCGTGGAATCCGAATGCAACCCCAACTACCTTCTTCTAAACGACTGACGCGAAATGCTAGTCGTTTAAAGAGTTTGCAAATAGAGTTCAAGCCCCAATTCCCTTCACTATAGGAGATAAAATTCCTTACTCGGCCACTAACCGCGGTCAGTCATGGCGTGACTGGCTGCAATTTTGAGTCCCGCACTTCAGTTCATCCACCTACGCTCGTCTTCCTATGAAGTTGCATGGCGATAAATTTTAAAGCTGAAATATTCACCAAAAGGTATAAGGGGAACGCTGGAAATTCCACTGATGAGTCGAACTCCTCGCATCTGTGTCATGTAGCGTCAGAATATCCTCGAAACACATGTCTGATATTTCAGATATTATCTCTACTGTCACTGTGGTCTAGCGTCTAACCTATGTAGTCACACCGTTAACCCAGACGACTGGAAATTAACCTGATTAACCTAGGCCACCCGCAATCTTGCCTTTAACCCTCCCCATAGAAGATTTTAGCGAAAAGTGGAGGTTTTCCGACTGCGGAAACGTCTAACAAGGGCATGAAAGTAAGTTCTGCAAAGCGTTGTGGAAAGAGTTTGAACCTCAGGCACAGCATTACTGGCGTCTAGGAACACCTGACCGCACGCCTATAGTCCGCTTGTCCATCTGGCGATAAAGTCACAAAATTGATTGAATGCCTTTTCCGTACACTTAACCGTAGCCCAGCTAAGCGCATGTGGCAGCAAGGGGTGCTTTTCGAAACCGCACTTGAAGGACATGCTTACATAATGTATTTTTGATGGGTTAAATATCCTCAAATGTTTGGCTTTATCCTTTGAAAAAGCAACAAATATCCCGATAAATTATTGCAAAATGTCCATTCGCTGATATTTCTGTTTGTTCATACTTCTATTTAGATGTTGTTTTCGTTCTTCAATGTCGGAAAAGACCAACGTAAGCATAAATGTGCTTAAAAGAGCATTGCAAAGGCCTGCTTCTTCTCCGTCAAATCTAATTTGTGCAATCACATTGTTCCAGCAAGGCCAGGGAAAGGCTAGCAGAAAAAAACATTGTTATGCTTGTTAACATCCTCGATCGGTAAATTTGGCCTATGCAGACAACAGAATTCTTGTCTTCATGGCGATGTCATGGAAGCCGTAGCCAGTGAGCGTGTTTGCGTGTGTGCATTTACCTATCTATTTACGGGCAGCCTGACAAGCTCGGACAGTCGATTGGTGCGTGGGAGTTGGGATAGTTAGTGGAGCTGACCCTGAGGAATACATATGCACAGCAAACCAGTACATTTCTCATTAGCGTAAGTTGGACACCCTCGGATCTAGTAAGACGCGCTATCAGTCGTGAGTTGGAAGATAATCAACTGCCGACATAACTCGGTACTTCTCAAGACTGACAGACAGGCAGCAGTTCCTAACCTAAAAACCTGTTCCACCTGAACTAGACACAAGTTCATGTGTGGCGCGCGTAGACGAGTTGTTTATTTCTGGTAGCCCCACTCTTCCAGTTCCCACCGGTCGTATACAGGATGTCATGCCGTCAGTGTAAGTTTGGTGAGGGAGGAACGAGTGAGGAAGATGCAGCAAAAGTCATTGCTCCTGAGCACTCCCCATGGGTCGCGCAGTGGACACCAACATTCGCGACGGTTGAGCTGTCGTGTGCGTGGTGAGTTCAGTCAAAATTAGCCGGGACGTCAACTGGTGGATTCTAGATTGATTTCTTAGGAAATCCTGCCTGGAATTTGGGTGATTTATTTAATTCATTTGACTTGAGCTTGCAAACTTGGTGGCCTCAGTGGAATTCAAAACCACGAAAGCTGGGAGAAATCTTCAGCATAGCCAACGCTCTAACCAGCTGAGCTACGAGGCCTCTACCACTAGCCGTGAGTTTACTCAGATTTGGGTCAATTTACCTGCCAAACCTACTGTAACGTTTGCATTCCATCAATTTTTATTCATTCAAATTACTGTTCAAACAGGAGTTCCTGGGTAATCTACCAGACGCACTTAGTTACTAGGGATTTTCGGCAGATTAGAATAATTCCCTTAACGTTCCCTTGCTTTCATTGGTTCGAATCCCACCGAGACTATAAAGTCTTCACAATTTAAGTCATGGGGAAGAGTATTTTATTTTCTAATAAAAACGTTTTTAATATTGATCAGGTTTCAATTTGCTAGGCATGACATTGGATCGTAGCCTGGTACTATGTGCTGGGACAAAGGGCAAATCATTCTTAATTTCATCAAATGGATTCAGATAAAAAAGAACTAGGTTTCTTTTCTTGAAATAATAAAGGTAACTTTGTATTTCCAGAAAAAATACAGAACACTTACACAGGAAATTAAATAAAATTTAGGCATTTTCTTTCACTTTGATACGCACAAACATACGTAGTCGGCTCATTGTAGGAACAATAAAATTCTTACTTTAAAACAGTGTTAATCATTTACAATAGACATTTTTGTTGAGTAGAAATGCCCCTTATTAATAAGTTAAATTTTAAGGACTAATTTGTCTCTGAAAGTTATCTGTGTAATTCTACATGCAATTATGTCTGCATTTCGCTTGACGATATAAATCGATCTATCTCCAAGGATGGAGAGTTAGGCTGTAATAGCTCCTTATAAATATTGTCTGTATGACACCCTCAACTATAATAGAATCCCATCTGCCCTTCTTACTGGGAGAAATCCTGGTGCTCCGTGCGTATACCAGTGTGTGTCGCGTTTTCCTAATGCATTTCCAGTCTTCTTGGTTCTTTCATGAAACCGGGCACGTCCCTGCGTCATAGATACTGGTGATGAAGACGCAACGATTGCGGTATTTACAGGCTGCAGCCATGCCGCCGCAAGCCTTATACAATTAACCGACTAAGCCTTAATCACTAGGCGTCATACATGAAAAGATGATTGCACGTTAATCCAGGTGGTGGATTGTCAAAATGTAATCACAGCTTTCATTTTATGGTGCAATGATTACGCGGAAATCTGGCTCAATAACACCGGAAATTTTGATCGCTTGAGTCCTCCCACGTGTCTACGCCTAGGCAAAGTCTAAGCACATAATCTGGAGCCAGGATATCATTGCACTTATTAATCGACTACCGTCCGGCCAGAAAAAGCCGCGAGCGGTTCATTGCTCACGCGAGTATTAGACTGTACGAGAATTTTGGCCTTGTGAAACTGAAAGTTGTGGCCGGTTACCATTGAATAAACCGCAACCTGAGAGCCGTTAGCCTTCCTGCTCAGTTCTGCCGCATTTTCAGCCATCCAAGAGAGGATTTGTCTCCCCGTTGCTTCGAAAATGTTGTTTTGGCCTCAACTGACCAGATATATTAAATAATACTAGGCGTTTCCTGCAGTAATGGTAGGTTTTTCGGTCTCATTTTCCAGTGCATAATTGTCATTTCTGGTCGTTATTCAATTCCAAAGCCGAGTTGTGTGAGAACGCAGCTAACGGCTTTCGAAACGTTCTTTGTATACGAGACCATTCGCCAAAATCAATAATATAATAAAAATGCAGTTAATCTATGGGCTACCCATGTTTTCTGAACAATTTAATTCCAAATATTGTAAGCGATCTTCGGAGGATAGAAAGCCCTGTGCAAAGCTCGTATTTTAAAATGCATTGTTTGCGTGCGCATGCGGATGCTACGTAGACTTCCAATGCCAACGGTGTGAACCAAATGAGCTACCCATTTTGCCATAATTTATACGATCTTCAACCTCGCTGATATAAGTCATAACTACTGTCCCGTCTGGCCTCACGCCTTGAATCCTTTTCTCAGTAACTATGTCCTAAAATCCACGTAGGGTATGGGTAGACCAAGCTAGCGGTCGGTTTTCCGTCCAGATTCCTTGCACTGGCTCTGTTGCGTGATCATTGCCTCTGCCACAGCTTTACAATGATCCGATTTAAAGATATTTGCCATATACGCAACTATGGTTGCCTACTCCAAATTTTGAACTAACCCACACGCGACCAAATTATGGTTGCTCATCTGCATTTGACGTTCCTGGCCACATTTTCCGAATCAATCACATTCTTCGCAAACAGCTTGAAATTAATAGGCCATGACAGATTTCTTTGGGGTTAGATTTGGGGCCTTCTTGTTCTTTAATCACCATCTAAATCACCGTCAGAATCATCATCGGCCATCAGATTTCTGAGACAGACTTCTCACCAGGAGGAACATTCAACAAATTGCAGCCACGGCAAAGGGAAAATTCCCAGTTACCTAAGAGAGAGAAGACCAACCAATGTTGGTTCAACCGTTATCCTGCAAGGAAACGCGCAATACACAGGGGTTAGTTGTTCAGCACCTCCTATGCCCCATTGCCCTTTCGCCTCAATGGAGGAATAAATTACTCGCTAAGTTGAGAGTTAGTTCGGCAAAAAACTGGGTGACTTGTTGTTGGTCCACATTCCTAGCCACAGATGACTGATACACTGGATATTCACATCAGGAATAAAAGCAGAGACCAGGATTGCTCAGAAGACTGACCGTTGTCCGTCGGTTTAACCTTCCAGGAGGTGACCACTGCAACACCAAGGAATCTTTCGCAACAGCTGAGGTCATAGGCCGCGTTCAGCCACTAAAACGCTCAGTTCGGGTCTCAATGGACTTGGACGCCAGTAGATAGAGAATTTTATTCTCTGTACATTGATTGGGTAAGCCTTCAGATAAACACGGAAACCGGACGAGGGCACACACCTGAAGCTGAGAGGGCCGGTGTCCCACGTAGGGTAGACGTCAGAGCGTCTTAAGCGAGGGCGTCTGAGTCAGCCATGAAGTTGACTAGCCCGTTTGGATAGCTGTGATTGGACGAATAGGAGACAGTTAATAGTACACGCGTGCAAGTACGCACGGTAAACAGTTTCACAGCCGGCGTCCATAGTAGGGCCTTCAACGATCTACCTTATTTTAAAATAATGCTTCTCAACAGATGGCGACGTTATATGGAGGGGAGCGATCTAGACATCAAGGACAAAACAGCTTTTAGGCGGCAGACCAATTATATTACCAATCAACGCCCAAATACTTTCACCAGTTGCCTATGAATCAAAGTGTTTTTAGGTGTCCGAAATTTGTTTCTGTCTTAGTTCATGTCGAGAAAAGTGATTAAAGACAAAAACTGGTAGTTACAGACCTAAGCTGAAGAAGACAATAAGAACGAAAGAAACTATTGTTTCAACGTCCGCCATTTCTGTCCACTTTACTGTACCACCTGCTGAAAAAGGCCCCGCCACTTGACATGAATTGGTGCGCATATACACCTGGCAAATGTGATCTGAACATATATTCCGATGGTACGCTAAAATCAAGCGCCTAACAGTGTCCATCACATCTGCTAACATTTGAACGGTTTTGGCCGTGAATATTCAACGCTTTGCTGGCCTAAAAACCTACTAGGCAGGAGAGATCGTTCCTAGGTAGGCAGTCATTTTTGAGATATAAATATAATGCAACATGAAATACACATTAGAGTAATAGCTCCATAATCCACCCTGATTGAACAGATATATCTGAATAAAAATGAAATCATGTTAAAATTACAAGAGCACATGGCTGAGCTTAAACTCAGCTCTGGCGTGCCCAGCTGATATTTAACATGTTGCATTGATGCCTGCATGCTTACTTGTCGGTAGAAGGACGTCATCAACTATGAACCAGAGCTTCCTTTAGCTGCTGATAGACCTTATAACCACAATAGAGATTATGGTCTGCTGTGTCGGAGATGAGGAGGAAATAAAGCATTTATGGATGCTGAAGTTTACTTAAAATACGTTTCACTTAGAGTCCATATCTCCATATTCGTTCATTGATCCCTGATTGGAAGCTAACCTCAGTCATGGTATACCATCCTGGTGACATTAATGATGTAATCTGAGAGCTTTCATCAACCGCAAAGGGCAAAATATTACCTTTGGTGCTCAAACAAGTCAAGACCACCTGATTTTTTCCCACCGGCAGCTGCTGCGAATTCACTTCACCTTATCCCACGAGGGCAAACTGCGGCCCATCACCTGACTTCAGCACGGCCGTAGGTGCGTCGAGATACTCGTAGTCCTCTATGCCTCATCTAAACACACACCAAGATACACCTCCAACGCGCACCAGAGTCTAGCTCACTTTCAGACATGCCTTCACCTCGTCACTCCACTTGCTGGTCTTGCCAGTGCCATTGTTGACCGAGACAGTCATTTCCGTTTCTAAGAACAATACACCCACATTCTTGCGACAGCCATCTTCTCTTAGTAAGCAGGCCTATGCCCAATGATATTTGCGCTTAAACTACAGCCATAGCTTGCAACAATGAACAGTCATGCAGTCAAAACGCCCCCGAAAATGGCTGATAGACAACATTACGATTAAAGAGGTCAAATAAGACCAATTTTGCAACTATTGCATTAGAGGCTGATAGGATTTCAATCTAGAAACAGTATGCCGTCGTCTCTATTAAAGGGCTACGCATGACAACTTCGGTGGACGACCTGACTGTTCCAGTTTAAAAATGATTGACCTAGTATCCAGCGCAAAAAGTTTACTTCTCCTCTGTTACCCACGAATTTCATGCACAACTATGTCGTGAAATTAAAGAAAACAATGGACGTTTAATGAGCAGTCTGATGTATCCTGAATCTCTTAAAATCTTGCAGGCAAGAACACACACTTGTTCTACGAAGGTTGAGATCTCTCTTCCTACTTAGCTGCTCACGTATAACAGATGGTTGTTGCGAAAAATCAGAAAAAAAATTCGTAAATTTACTGAAATTGGGGCCAGCTATTGGGCGTCTATCATCCAATCCCGCCAGCATAAGAGGTTTCTTGTGGTCATTTACAGATTTTCTTGCACTCAGAGTTGATTGTTTAAAATGTCCTGCAGAATATCCGTTTAAGGTGTTAATGTTATTGTAATTTCTGCTGAATATTCAGATCAATAAACACAGATGTCCAGTTTCGACCAAGTTCTTTTCTTCCACGTTACATAACGTTCGCACCGAAATGGTCGATTTTCTTTCGGCTTTTGATCTTTTTTCTTACTGATCGTGGGTTTGGCAAATCGCTCATTAAGGGTATATTTTATTTCCAGCTCAATGCATACCATAAAGTGTGAAAAAAGGTGATTTTCCTTATCCTAATTTAAAGCAAACATTATTAGCGCTGGGCTGTACTACAGTTTATAGTACGAATATAAGTGAAATATGTTCATTCATCAGATTAAACTCCGGAGTCGTATTTGGTTCGTACCTCTTGATGATTTTGGCTTCACTAGTACCTGATGGAGTCTAAAAATATCTCAGACAAATGCAAACGGCCAGTATTTTGCATAAACATGTGTATTTGGGAGGGGGGACGTTACGCATTGGGCTGCCTCCTACTTTCGATTTCGTGCAAACAGCCTATAGACAAAAACCAACCTTTTGTCCTAATGGCTTATTCTGAAAGAAGTGTGGCGTCTACTTTGAACAAATGTTACTGAAAATTAAGATTGTTTACGGTGCCCAGTAGACGGCGCACCCACGTGCAGACAAATATTTGGACATGCAGGACCGGAGGGTTGGACACACGGCTTTTCCATACGCCACGCCCCTTGCTCTCCCTTTCCCTCACAGCAGCTACTTGGTGTTGCAACGGTTAGCCTACCATTGTTGTGTTTTTGCTGCTTGAGGCGCCACACAACGGTTGTCTCTCTCTCTCTCCTTTGTTTTATCAGCCATAACGTTACAACATTCTACATTGACACTCACTTTTGCAGCTGGAGCGCAAAGCAGGACAGCAAATAAGTACTAAAATAGGCCATTTAATACCTGGGTTAAGTGGATGACGTAAATATTCAAGCGGGCGTTCATACAAGTTTCGGCAATTGCTTTGATTTATAGGTCAAGCCAAGCTTTATAGAGAACCCTTTAAAATGTTTTCAATAGTTGTTTTGAGCGCGGGTGTAGTCTAGGAGAAAGCGCTTTCGTTGACAGCCGAGAAGGTCCTCAAATAAAACACCGTACATCGGAAAATATCTCGTTGACGAATGGGTGTATGCGAGTCGGCTGACCTTATCTCCAGCAATCACAATTTTCTCCATAAAATATTCCTCTATGAGGGAACGAGCTGGTCAATTAACATCATCATTTGGGCAATCGTGACATGTTTTTGCGATTGAAAGGCTTGACCAGTCTGCATTTTCTTACTGCAAAAAACAACCGGATTTTCCCCTTTCAAACTAAGATGATATCGGATAAGCAGTTGTAGGTTTAGCGCAGATCTGATTAAAGTGAGATATTTAAGTTACGAATTGTAACAAAGAATACATCAAGCTCCGCGATGACCGCCCAATCATACGTCATCAGGCTGAGGGCAACAGATCATCTGCGTGCATGATCGATTCGATGATATGAGAAAAATTATTTAAGAATTTCCAGTGTTACCCTGTTTGTGACTCTTTCCTACTCACGGCCCGAAGCTTGATTTCTATTCCTTATTTTCAGCGTGCAACCTCAGGACTGCCCATTTTATGTGACGCAAAGTGATTTTATGAACGCAATAATGGAGCATTATCAAATTCACCTAAACGTATACTGCGACTTGACTATGTTCTGTACCCGCAACCCCGCGCCATGCTCCTCTGTCACGCTTTACTGGAAACCGCAGTGAAGTATCACTTCCAAATTTGCCTTCTGTGGGACAATTTACGACACACCGCCTAGGTAGCGATCTGGTTTTAGTCAATGAGTGATGCCTGTCAAGATGCCTCTTTATGCTAAAGATCAGCAGAAGAAAAACATGCATGTTTGGCAGCTTTAGCTTGGCCTAGTAAATATTTCATTATGTACAAATTGAATTTAAGATGTATCTTAAATGGTTGCGCGAACAGATGCAATCGGAATGCCATCTCATGCAATGCGAGCCGTAATTCGTATATGTGTCCTCTATTTGACGTCATATTAATAGCGCATAGAAATATACGAGTAACCGTTAACTTAAAATATACAGCGCGTAGTTGGGGACCCGTCATGCAAGTCTAACAACTCGTTGGGCTCAAAGTTACTCAGAAATTTTTTAAAAAAATTTTTTAAAAAAAGAAGTTAACATTTGCCCTTTTGCCAAGATATTTTTCACAAAATAAATATAAGAAATGATATTTCCGTGCATGTTAACTAAAAAAATATATTTTATTTATGAGAATGTCGGAAAAAGTCATACAACTGAAGAGGGCATTTATTAGAGCGTACTGTTTGTGCAGACGGCCGCAAAGAACCTTTCCCAAAGTCAGCATCCTTTCCTGACTGAAATATGTTTTGGATTAAGCCGCACAATATTGTTTTTTCCAACCATAATTAAGTAAGCTTTTGCAATCGAAAACAGTATTTAATGCACCTGCTCGAAAATTATATTATTCATGAGATTTGATGAACGTTCGGGTTCTACGCAACTGGCATAGGGGATCGCTTAAACGATGAGAGGTACTCAGATGGCCCTTTCTGCCTTAAAATTTACGGCTGAATCTGATTCACCCGACCCCGCTCACATCGGCGCAAACCTTCCTCTAATAACTCAGACGCACTTTGAAATTATCATGGCACTCGAAAGGTCGTGGCTAGGAAGGTTGCCAACTGAGTGCATACATCGTAATTCATGGTCAATACAGTCTATGGATGTGGGGCGAATTACTGCGCGACCGAGTCGAACCTTAAACCTCCCTCTTAGTTTGGTCTTTATGTAATCCAAGTCTCTGCTGTCAGCAGACGCTAATACAGGCGATCTCTCTTCCATGGCCGAGGCCGACATCAGGCGGTGATCACCCGTTGCACTCACACCCCCCTGAGGACAGGTGTTCAGTGCATGCACTTGAGAGTGATATTCACTCCTCGGACTTCACCTACGAGCATTACTCACAACCTATCCTCATTCCCTCACCACAGTAGTCCGAATTACCTTTAAATGCCGACCTCGCCATGCGAGCGGGGTGAGAACGATAATTTTAACCGTAAAATGCCTTTCAACCCTATCCATTCTTGTATTTTCATTCTCTATGTTACTGCATAGTCCCGATTAGGAATTAACGAAGACAACTATTTGCCGAATTGACTATATAAAATTCCCACGTACACGTGAGATCAAAGCTACCCTCAAATAATGTCCGGTAACTACTGCGGTGACCAGGTTGTGTGTGAGTGTGACACGCATAAACGGACTGTTCAGCTGTTTCGGCCATTGGAATCGAGCCAAATCCGGATCTTATGGACATTGTCTTGCTATCGGTGCATGGTGAGTCGGTCAGTGGGACCGGCAGAGCGCACTAGAGGTCGTGCATGTCCACCCACTCCAATCTAAGAAACGGGTATGTCACCCGTACCGCATCCACGTCGTGCGGCACATTGTACGAGTTTAATCACATTTGGGTCAAGTTACCCGTCCAGTCTACTGCAACCTATGGAATCTGGTTGATTGTAGATTGAGTGCTTAGGAAATCCTGCTTACTAAGTCAGAATTGGTGGATTCCATACGTTGCAGTAGGCTGGGCGAGTAATTTGACCCAAATTTGATAAACCTCACGGCTCGCGGTGGAGGGCTCATAACTTAGTTGGGTAGACCATTGGTTGTACTAAAGCCTTTCCAATGCTGGCGTGGGTTCGAATCCCATCCAGCCCGCCAGGTTTTTCACAAGTGGGTCAAATGAGTTATTAAATCTCTGCCGAAATTCTCTACTTAAAAGCAGGTAGTTAGAGATTAAGTAACCCCCTTTGGTCATGCGTTTTAATGTTCATTAGATTAACAAATGTGATCGACTAAGCTTAATTACACAAATCGAAGAACCTTGCCATTTACCCCATTTTGCATGCCCAGACTTCAGGAGGACACTATTCTGCCGATGTTTCTGTGGACGAAACCGGCAATGAAGTCATCCCAGGGCTTTCAATCGGTTAGTCGTTCTTACTATCGAATTCTCGGGACGTTAATAACAGATGCGCTCTATCGACTTTGTAAATTCATAGAGAAGAAAGAACAACACATGCAGATTTTCATGGACCGTTATATTACCCACTGTAAGGCCCCACCCGCAAAACCCCTTTTACCACCAGTTCCGCATCACATGAGCCTGGGGTTTCTGGCATCCTTGGTGTTGTACATAACCTACCATTACAATAAAAGCATTACGAATTTAGCATTTTATGCTCAATAGCGTGGTTGCGCATTATCGCCACTGAGATTTTTTCTTAATGTAAATCGGATGAAGCAAGGTGCATAGAATCAAGTTCTTTTTAGAAAACGAAAGGGTTTACCGAGTTCACGAATACAGATTTGCAAGTCTGTGCGATTAAGAGCCCGTCAACGCAGTAAAAATTCAACTGGCAATGCTTTATTTAAATTATCCGAAATTGTTATCCCGTTTCGATTCTTTTTATGGACACTACAAAGGCTACGTTAAGATATTTTTCTATGATCTGGGTTCCAGTTATGCGTACTTTAGAAACGAGATGCGCAGTCTTTTAACAATTTTCACAATTTCTTAGTATTTATACGGCCACACTATTGCACATCTACGACCTAAGAAAGGAGCTTAACAGTAAACAATATAAAGCAAAGACATCTGCACATAAAGGGAAATGAGTTCTCTCATTTTGGCAGAAACTGATCACATATTCTCAGAAAAGTCAAGAAACCAGTCAAACATTCAAATTTAGCCTTTACCTTAGCTTTGAAAATACAAAGTTCGCAGTCATTCGGTAGCGAAATAGCTAATGAAAGAAGGTTTTTAAAGATAAATGTTATTGGAGTAAAGGTTTACATGCTCAGGGGCATATTCACTGCCGACTTCGTCGTAAACGTTAATTTTTCTCGGCAATATGATTTAACGCTTGGGTGAGTCAATAAGTATGACCTTAAGCGCCATCGGAATTCCAGAGTATATGCTCTTAAGAACTATCTTATTTTAAAAGTTTTGATAAACAGATACGTAGGCAATCTATCAAAGACACTGAAAAATGTGAATTATTAACAGACATTTAAAGAAGGATCAGAAATTCCTATTACACCAACTAGAGAAATACCGATAAAAAATTTGACGGAATAAAAGTTCTTGGAATGTACACAAATATATATGTTTGTGATTGCATCTGGAAATTATATTTACATTTATTAGTCAGAGGCCGAATTTTTAACATGTGGCCCTGTGAAGACGTTTATTCCTCTAGCGTCCCTGTCTATGACAGCATGCGAAAACGCGCTTGCGTAGGTCAACAGAAATGACAAAATGGCGAAAAAAGGGGGAAAATATACGGCCACTTCTCCTGCAACGATGTTGGAATCCCTTCTCAAACTGTAATCGCTTTGCCAGGGAATACGCTGAATTTGTACTAATTATTGAACACAATTTAAGTACGAACGTCAGTTAAGAAATATTTTCGAACGCTATTCTACTTTATTTCCTTCATTTAAACCACTTGTGAAAAATCGGTGACCTCGGCGCACGAGAGCAAGAAGAAGGCTTCAGTACAACCAACGCTCTAGGTACTCGAGCTAAGAGGCTCCACCTGGAGCCGTGTGTGAACTTACTCACACAGCCTACTGCTGCGTATGGAATCCACCAATTCTGATAAAGTAAGCTGGTTGTCCAGGCAGGATTTCCGAAGCAGTCAATCTGGATTCTACCAAATGACTACCAGGTGCAATTTATTAATAGGGTTAATCGATAATTATGCCAGCTGCCAACCCCGATGCTGATCTTAATAGGCAATGCAAAGCCGTACTTATCCTTAGTTAATTTCATAACCGTATTTCTCTTTCTGGCAGTTTACTCTGCGCTTATAGATGGCTGTGCGTATAGCTACGCTTTTGGCCTGAACATAAAAAAAAACATTTTGTCTTGCATTGAGCAAGGGCCGCGCCACCCAGACTCATAGACCAGCTAGGCACGCAGTGATTGCCCAAATTCAGCGCCTTTATTTCAAAGCCCAGGCAGTTTCGGGTAAAAACTAATATTTTACAGCGTGCATTACGATTGTTAGCGATAAACTTAAACGGCACATACATTTTAAATTGTAAAATTGCCCACTCTTGACTTTTAAACTGACGACCTTGCCTACCGTCCGCCTAAGTACATTCTCCTAACCTATACACCGGATCAAAACCACAGGGTACTACCAGTTTCCGGAAGACCTGGCCCAAAAGTTAAAGAACTTCACTGCATAAACGTGCGGTGACGACCACTTATACTTTTAAGTCAACGTCTTAACCCGAGTATAAAAGGTCACATTTAGCGACTTCAGTGCTGTCCTGCTTTACGCCCTAGCTGCGACTGGGAGTGCCAAGGTGGAAGGTTGTAACGTTTGGCTTCATACGCAACGAAGGGAGGGGCATTGTGTGGCGTCTGCAGCAGCAAAAAACAACAATAGTAAGCTATCCATTGAAACACCAAGTAGATGCTGCGAGTGGAATTGAGGGCGATGGTTAGAGGGGGTATGGCAAAGCTTAATCCAACCCATTGTAGTTCACGTGTCAAAATAGTTGTCTGCCCTTGGATACGTCCTCAACTGGGTGCCCTAAAGGGCCTCCATTTCAGTAACATTTTGTCCAAGGTGGACGCCACAGTTCTTTCATAAGTAGCAATTAGAACGAAATGTGGGTTTTTGTCTAAATGCGGTTTGTGGGACCTAGAAAGAGGCAGGCAGCCCAGTGCATAACGTCCCCTCTATTGCCTCACTGTATGCAGCATACTGGCCGTTTGCATTAGCTTGAGCTGTTCACTTAACTCCAGTGCCGTTCACTAAACGAGCCGGTACAAGTGAAGGAGTACGCTTCGAGGAAAAACTACTGCTTCCAGTAGAAAGTCACCATAGCTACGTACCTCCTGTGCACGCGTATGCTCGCCAATTTGTCTTCTGAATCATTTGATGGAAATTTTCGCAACTATTTTTACCTTATTAACAAAAGCATATTTTGATTGGGATTTTTTATTCCAGAGTACAATACAATGCTAATATTTTTTTCTTTTTAAATTTGGATAAGGCAAAGCACAGTTTATTCTGCATGTTACAGCCTGTATTTAGGAGTAAATAAATCTTTGCTATATTAGAAATTTCGATGTACTCTACATCAGTAAGAAACAGAAAAAGAGCAAAATAGAAATAAACTAGTTGCGCGCGAACGTCATGTTACGTGAAAGAAAAGAACCTGGTCGAAACTGGACATCTGTGTTTATTGATCGGAATTTTAGGCAGAAATCAAAACAATGTTAACACCTAAACGGATGTTTTGCAGGACATTTTAACCAATCAATTTTGAGTGCAAGAAACTCTATAAATGACCACAAGAAACCTCTTATGGTGGCGGGATTGAATTATAGAACCCGATATCTGGCCCTTATTTCAGTAAATTTGCGAATTTGTTGTTCTGATTTTTCGCAGTGACCACCTGTTAAGCATGAGCAGCTAAGTAGGAAGAGAGATCTCTACCTTCATAGAACAAGTGTGTGTTCCTGCATGTAAGATTAAAGGAAAATTCAGGATACATCAGAATGCTCACCAAACGTACCTTTTTGCTTTAGTTTCACGAAATAATTGTGCATGAAAGTCATAGGTAACAGAAGAGAAGTAAACTTCTCTCATTGGCTACGATGTCCATCATTTTTTTAAATTGGAACAGTCTGGTCGTTCCCCGAAGCTGTCACACGCAGCCTTTTAAAAGAGATGACAGAAAACTGTATCTAGATTGGAATCCCGTCAGCTTCTAATGTAAATTTGCAAAATGTGTATTATTCGGCCCCTTAAATCGCTTGAACTTGTTACTTAGAGTGATGGCAAGGCGAGACTGATGTTTTCGTCGTCCGTATTAATTTGCCTTTGTATAAACCCAGAATTTAACTCAATGTTCGGAAGCCACCAGTATTATTAAAACAAATACCTCACAGATTATTTCGTTTCTCGCATATTGGCAATTTATTTTAGGCTATCCATCAAACTTTCTTTTTGCCAGTTTGTCTGCATGACTGTGCAGTGGCCCAAAAAACAGTGCGCAAAAATTATCAGCTGAGGTCCTGATTATGAATAAAAGTCGGAATATGCCTAACTGGGGGTCCATTGTTCACGGAAACGAAAGTGACTCTCTCGGACAATGGCGAGGTAAGCAGGTGCAGGCTAAACTGTGTGGGCCGGAGCAAGTTCGAGACTGCTTCTGGTGTACAATGGAGAGAGCTAAAGTGAGGCGAGGACAGATCAGACTGTCTCGGCACACCTGCATCAAGACTGAGGAGTGGCCGCAGTTTGTGGCCTAATTTGTACGAACCCGAAAGCAAATTGTTTGCTGAGTGAAATGATAGCAGTCGACCACAGTTCGTATGGTGTCGAGTGATGTCACCGAGAGTAGATGCGACGACGGGTGTAAGCTTGCAAGCAGTGATCGATGATTGAATTTGTAGATATATACGCCAAGAGAAACTTCTTTCTGGTAACCTTTAGTTTGCATGAAAGCTGTGTTATTTAACAAATCTCTTCGACTACACAGCAGATCGGAATTGTAGTTGCAGCTAGAAGTTGCAGGCCTTCAAGCTAGCCCCGTCTCTACAGATAGGGATATTGACTGCGCAGATAAAGTTTTTCTGCTGGCAGGCAGTCATGCATGTGGCAATATAGTATGATATATTACAGACGGGCGCTTCAGAATGATGTCGATGCTCAAACATCAATCCTTGTAAATTGAGGATGATCACAATGGGTTCGACAGTCAGAATTTTCTGTCCGAGCAAGCTGTGCTGTTGAGCTCTTGGGTTGCTGAACAGTTCGTGTTTGGTTAGACTGAGATCTCCATCATAATGCTCCACTCTCAGTAAGCCGTGGACTCTTCACGGCCGCAACCATCGGAGGACTCAGCTAGTGTCCCCTGTGTGTAATCCTCAAAGACGGACAGAGGGGAAGGAAATTAATGGATGTTCTATTTTACTGTATCAGTTAGCTATAGCTTTTAATCAAATCATAAACCATGGGTACCTCTTTATGTGCCTGTATATGCAAACCACCTCCGTTATTCAATATATATATATATATATATATATATATATATATATATATGATAGTGTGTGGCTCACCGATCTGCTAAAGGAACATTTATGTTCCGTTGTGCCCTGGAACTCAGACTAGAGTACTCACAGGCAGTCGCATAGCGACGTGTATATGATGAAGGGGAACCAACAAAGACAAGGGGGAGACCGGAATGGCCATTTCTGGCTTATTAGCCGTCATCAACCAGTCATACCCAATCCCAAGTGTGGAACACCTGGGATTTGAACCCGCTTTAGTATTTAAGGTCGGGCTTAACTCTACCATTGAGCCACGGGCTCGTTGGCATCGGTTGCGATCGGGAATATGATGATGGTGTGTGGCTCACCGATCTGCTAAAGGAACATTTATGTTCCGTTGTGCCCTGGCCTTTGCAACCCACGGTTTCTCTGTATGCCGCACTTAATTTTACACGTTACAAAATAGAGATTGCTCAAAAGCCCATGCCTATTTCCCTCAATAAATTGAATTGAATTGAATTGAATAGACCGAATAGACCAACCCGTTCCACAAAATACTGAGGTAGTCGACGCTTATGTTATGTGAGTCAAGCTGCAGTACCTGCCATGGTTACTAAACCTACCAAATCAGTGAACACTAAAGCCGGAAAAACCACGTTGATTTCGAAAGATCTGTTAGAATCTACAAGGGCGGCCGCCGTTAATTCTGGAATGGGGCACTGTCACTCAATTCCATCACAAGGTCAACGTAATAAAGGCAGGGCATTCAACAGTCCGTTTATTGATGTGCCCACACCAAATCTGTGTACAGCACTTTGCATCAGGGCAATAACTGTGAAAGTTCCCAGGCCAAAACTAGAAGTTCATACAAAAGCATGTGTCATAGAACCCTTACGGCAAACAAAAATCAATCGCATGTTGACCTGCCATCATCTATGAGAAGCGCCACATTGGCGAACTATCGTCCTAGTGCAGGCGGAGCAATAAAGAGCTAGCCCATAAATCGGATGCCAACTATCGTAATAAGGGGTGTCCCGGAATCAATGTCATATCAAGAATTAGATCTTCTTCTGGAATATGCCAATGCTGTCCTAAAGGACAAGGTAATTTTAACCGTAAAAGCTCTCTAAGTAGAAAAAGCAGACCCAAGACGCGATTTATGAACATCCCTGGGGCCCATAAAAAGTCATTTAGAACACGAAGCCCATGCAGCGCTTCAGTTAAAAGGAAGAATGACCTTATTAACTTCGCACAAACAAGTATATATTCAGCCCGAATTAGAGCCAAGGGAATGGCTTAAAATGAGGGAACTAAGGATGAAAGTGACTAAGAGAATTAGCGGAGGGAAAAAGCACTGAAAATCAAAGAGGATCAAATAATCCAGAGTATAGGTCTTAACATAAGGTGGACTTATCTGATGAAATGATCACTGAAGGTCCTTTTTGCAAATGTACAAAGCTTGTTCTACAAGCCAGATGGACTTAAAAATGTTGTTGATGAAAGTAAACCCCTGAAAACTTGCCATCTGCAGATTTTTCTGATTCAGAAATATCACTCAGAGACTATCAACACTTCAGGCGAGATAGACCAAGTTCAAGATGAATCCAAACCACATTTGTTTGAAAGGTGGGACAGAAACATTTGGAAGCGGGACTACCCAGTTATGAAAAGATAAATGTCAGATATATATACAGATATTTTTATAGATATATATTTTTAGAAACATATTTTTATTTGATTACCCAGAAGGGCCGTCTAATTATAAAAATTAAAACGAATACGCAATCGTGTTCAGTTAAGTTATGAATAGTAGGCCTGCTTCCTTACGACGTAAAATAACGCAAATCAGTGATGTTAGAAAAAATAATTTAAAAAGATCAGACAGCGAATAAAAACTAATTGGACATTTTTATAGAAAAGATATAAGTTAAGTGGGGTTCGAAGGAGAAAAAACTGTTGCTCATAGAAGAAAAATATACACGCAAGTAAGGGGCCGACATGCTGCCGAGAGCGAATAAGGTTTAAAAACGCTCCTCGTTGTGGGAGATATCACGTAAGGACAAAGGATACTTACACCACCGCATACCTGCAGGTGTGATCATGATGCGTATCGACTAGCTATATGGATAATCTTCAAGAACGCATGACAGGAGAAACCCTCGCAAGCGTTGTCAATACGCCATAAGTTGAACGAGAAGAGGACAAAAGAGGTTGCACAGGTCATCTTCGAAACTCCAACAAAAGGTGGCGAAAACAGAGAAAAAGGTCATGGTCTTCAATATTCCATGTAGAGTCAACACCAGGGAGAAAGTTGAAGGCAGCGAACGCCATCATCCTAAGGCACGGCAGATGTGATCACAGCCGAGGTTGTAGCCGTTTGCAGAGGGTCAAAAAAGAGGAGAAAGCGCGAAGACCGAGGGAACCAACGCTATCGTCAATATTTCGAAATAATGGTCAAAATCGAGAGGGGACGAAAAACGACTGCGAAGATCTCCTTTATAAAAAAAAGGTGCCGGAGAAACAAAACTGCTTTGCAAAGGGATAGGAATCAGCGTGTTAGGTTGCTTTTGAGCGTAGGACAAAAGCATAACGGTAAATCCAGCAATTGAGTTAGAATAAGTCAGTATAGTGCTCTCAGGGGTGCTATTTCACAGGAATATCGATGATGAAAATGAGGCCTTCACATCTCAGTAGTCTGATTATAAAACTGGTTTAAATGTGTGCAGATATGACCCAAATGTTTGACGACCCCTTAACCGAGGGATGGTTTATGAAGAAATCTTAGTTCGTTGCAGAGATGAGCAATTGAAACATAATTTTCAGACCTTTTTCCAAATGCCAAAGATCAAGGTCAAGGTCCAGGCGCGCAGCTTGATGTTGAAATCTTAGTGACCATTCTTATTTTACCAGGATTTCCTCGTCACCTGCTGAAAATTATTAGATGATTTTTGTAAAAAAATGTTGTGTTTTTTAACCATTTATCACCTGCATATACCTGTGGTTGTCATCCTCATCAAAAGGCGGAACTGTTATCTGTCAACTTGTTCATAGCTTCATTATTAGTCACGTGGATCTGTTGTACAAAGAGTTATCGTTTGTTATTCCGCGTTTGAGTTTTGCTAATTTTTGCCGGTTGATTGTTCTCTTGAATTCTGCAATTCGTATTTTGTGTATTCTTACGTCCTTAAACTGTGTATAGTTTGAAAACCATCAAATTACCACTGCAGTGTGATCGCTAGATCAGCTAGATTTTCACTTAATATCCGTTTTATAATTTTGCTTAATTTTTATCAAATTATAGCCTCCCGCAAGTCAAAAAGCGAACGAAAGTCTCAGCTTGTCGGAAGCTCTCAGTCATTGGACCCAAGCGTTGCTTGGTTGCGTCCAAAACCATTTTTCTATTTTAAAATCTAATTCGCTCCTCATATTATACCAACGTTCCTCAATATCCTTTTTTAAGGCCTTCGCCTATTTTTGCAACCCCAGAAAATAGCCTTAATCTCAATGTTTGCCACTCAAACATATATCTCTACAATTATCCAAATTTATTTAATAGTCACAGTTTAGCAAATTGTAGACCGAGCAAGTTTAATTTCCACTTTCTTCTTCCCTTTAGTTTACTTCTCCACCACCAAATCTTCCTTTTTTATAAACACTAATGAGCGTAAACTGTATCTCACATCTACGGTCAGTATAGTTTCATTCAACGCGAGATAAGTCGTTAAAAAGATGACTGAGCTATGAAATGTATCTTTAGTGTTTGACTTAGATGTTTTGTGTATCACAGAATCGTGGGCCCATACTCTTATTTCCAATTCAACGCTCGCTTTCGAAATTTTACTTTATCTCGATACAATGGCACTGAATAACGTGCCGTTGGTTACCTTCTTCATACTAGATCATCTCTTTTACATTCCACCTTCTATATAAGCATGTCTTTGAAAATATTTGTTACGTTTCAGTCATCCTCTCACACAATAAAACGGTAATTGGCTGTATATATAACCCTCCTCGTTATCCCAGTAATGAAAGCCAGCTCTGTGAACTCTTTGAAAACATTTGAGGCTCCGTTTGATGTTAAAATAATCGTAGTCTATTTTAATTTGCCAGAAATCGACTGGCATGCAAATACTTCTCCGCAAAATGTTGAGAACTTGTTGAACACGATTTACTTTTCAAACATTTCTCAATAAGTCAATTCAGTGATAAGAAAAAAAAATAGCATTTTTGATTTAATTTTTTACTATGGATGTCCACTCTTTGACTTATTTATTTCCACAAAAACCTTTTACAAGTGATCACTAATTAATTCATTGTTGTCTTCCACTCTCCTCATCGGTAAAGCCAGAGGTAAAATGTACCTATTCCAACTTCACTTAAGTTAACAAAGAAGCATTAAATAATTTAAGCACTCTAGACTGGCCGAGCGTTTTTTTCAAATGATGATGCAAGTTTTTTCCACGATTTATTGCAAGGCCTAACGGAAGGCCTCCTTGATTTCATTCCTCAGAAGACCTTTATATCAAGTGCTGTCTGTTCCACGGTCCCACACGTTCTTAAAGATTGACTTAAATATTACGAAAGCACCTTAAAGGCCCGTCCATAAGTTCGCTATCGTTCCACTTAAGGATCGCACAAATATTTGAATGAGCTTCAGAATTGAAGCTTTTATGAGAAAGGCGTATGAATTCTCTAACTATGATTGATGCTAATCCTTCCAGATCTGTTCCTTAAGTTTTCAGTCTCCATACTTCCACTAAATCTCACAACTCATTCCACCCTTATTCAATTGCAATAATAATTTTATTGCAAATGAGTTGGACAAAGCCAAACTGCTAAATTCCTTTTTTGCCGAACATTATACTTTTGAAGCGAATTCCATCCCTTTGATTCCTCTGACATCTCATTAGTTGCTCACTACCATTAATTGTGCTACTACAAGTATTAAGAAACCAATAATCCGTCTTAGTCAATCACACTCACTTAAACCGAAACATCTTAAATTCCCTTATTAAACAGCTAAGAGATTTTTCCCTTCGCTGAGCAAAATATTAACCGTTTTTCTCGCGAATGGTATCTTTCCTGCTTATTGGAAGATATATATTATTATTCCTGAATTTAAATCTGGCTCACACTCAGATTTTCCCAATAATCGCCGTGCTCATAAAGCACCTTCCCTTGCTGAGCTTTGGAAAAATTATTTGACCTACAAATTACTAATTTTTGCATAACCAATCAATTTCTTGGTTCTTCCCAGCATAGCTTCCTACCCGATTGCTCTTATGAAACGTGCCACATGCCTTCACTAAATCTATTAACACCATTTCATAATGATCACATATCTGTTGTCATTATCTACTTTGATTTTAGTGAGGCTCCTTATAAAGTGCCTCATAGGAAACTCATAAATATGTTAGAAGATTACGGACTTCATAGTCCCTTACTGATTTCATTACTTCATATCTAACTAATCGGTAACAAAAGGTCTTATTGAGCTCCTCATTTTCAGCAGAGACCCCTATTGTAAGCGGTGTTCTTCAAGGCACCGTGCTTGTTTCTGTTTTGTTTTTTTCTTCACATTAATGAAATTTCATCTGCTGTTAAAAATTCCCACTCTTTCATTTATGCAGACGACCTTAAATCAGCATATTCCTTCTCTAAATTTACGGACCAATGATTCTTAGAAGAAATCCATGTAAACTTCCATACTCTGTCTGCATGCAGCTCAACGTGGCAAATAGAATTCTCACCTTTTAAGTTTCACTACATATGCTTTAGGCTTGGCAGACTTCCACACCCAGACATTTTTCAAGACACCCCCAGGAATGAATGTTTAATCACCAAGGACTTAGGTTCAAGCTTCACCAATAATTTAGCTCTCTTGCCTCATGCCGATTGAATTACGGCCAAAGCTGCCCAGAATTATACAAACATATTCATCAATTGCCTGTACAAAAATCTCAAAGACAAGTGGAAAAGGCGGTAGCCAATCATATTTAGATGTTCATTAAAAATGACAGCTATTGGCAGGACTGATTCAGCAATATCGATTTTCCGACATGTTTTAAATTTTAACTGTTTTTTTGCACATTTACCACAAGTCTGACGACGACCTGGGGAACCAGCGTCGAAAATTTACATAATAAAGTTACTCACTGTTTCCCACAGAACTTCTTTACTTCGAAATATATATATATATAGTAGAGGGTCAAGCTAACAGTGAAAATAACTCCTGATCGTTGTATCAAGTGTTTTCAGGAGAAAAAACGGCAGCTTATTGAGGGATTAAAGTTCAGGAAAGGGAAGCGTTGACACAGGTGCCTGGTGAAGGACTTCTCCATTCAGTGTTATGGATTCGGTATTCTGCACCAGCAGGTATGTCGGCGAATGGCTGTTCACTGTCGACTGAGAAATAAGCCGATTAAGGTCTGCAGATCCAGCGAAATTGCCCTCAACATGAAGTCCAGCACATGATTCGGAGTCCGTGAATGCCATCAAAACCGAAGAGAGCTTCCACAGAGTCAGCACCCAAACGTTTTGGAAGGTGTCCTGAATGTAGAAAACTAGTGACAGCTCGCGTAAACAAGGGATAGCTTTGCTGAATTTTGATACTCCTGGGTAGCTTTTTCCAGATTGCTATAGCGTTTACCGAAAAAGCTGTCGGTATCTAACGGTGCGTGCCAAAGGAAGAAATAAGAATACATCTCGATGACTGGTGTACCGAGTGTGGTCGAGCTGCCTCAGAGATGAAAGGGGGGTTAAATGTACAACTGTTTAGTAGTTTAAACAGTTAAAATAGTCCCTTCTGTAATCTGTGAAGCCACAACGGGTCAAATCTTGTAAGCTCACAGCGTTGTTGATAGGACAGGTTTCCGTGTTTTGAATTGAAAACTCTTTTTGCAAAGAAGTGCTGGACTGATTCTATTTTCTTCCGTTCACTAGCGTGCATAAGGCTAAATAGAAACGAGCAGTATTCCAGACTAGGCCTGACATACATTTTATAGAGGCTGATTATAATGTTGACGGTTCTAAATTTTCTGAGAATAAACCCAGTAGTTTTGCGTGCTTTCGAGACAATCAGGGTGCAGTGCTCTGACAGATAAAGATTACTAGAATATTATATGCCCAGATCCTTTATAACTCCGGGCACATTAAGGTCGTGACCATCTTTGCTAAGGTGGGGCTGATGGTTGTCGCCAAAAACCATAACGGCGCACTTGTGCCAAGAAAGCGAAAGGCGCCATGTGCGACACCACTGAGCGAAGGCCTGAAGATGTTGCGATCGACCGTTTTATATCGACAGGCAACGTTTAAATCGTCAGTGTACGTAAAGGGCCTACCATACTGAAATAAATCAGGAACATCGATGAAAAAGAGGCAAAATAGAAGCGGGCCGAGCACGCTGTCCTGAATAACTCTGCTCCTCACATGCGTGGGGTTTTAGATAACTGAAAATTTTAACCCGTTGTGCGCGAGCATTCAAATAGGAGGATATTAAGTTCAGAAGCTTGTTACCTATGCCGAAGGAAGCAAGTTTCAGCAGTGGGAGATCATGATCAACACGATCAAAAAGCCTTCGTGAAATCGAAGTAAACGGTGTAAATTGCAAAACCGCTGTCTCTAGATTGTAGC
>WEDG01009253.1:0-28972 GCA_017591395.1 Schistocephalus solidus | reverse complement strand
AGGGATTTCAAAGGCGTAAGCCTAATTTCCTCAAATACAATGAACTGAACTGAACTGAACCTGTAACTTCTCTTCGTCTGATAAAACTAATTAATTACACCTAGGAAGACGAAAATTGCATGGGGTGTTAAAGTCTCCTACAGAAATCCATATTGATGGAGAAAGCGATGTGTAACTCGAAACAAAAATGGCCGATCTAAAAGAGAAGGTTTATTTTTGTTCCAGTAAAACACATCCATAACAACGAGAATTAAAACAAAACAAAACAAATTACATCTGCAAACGAAGCTTCCTCCAGAATACCTAATGTACAGCTTAAAGACATTGTGTCTACAGAGCTCAGTAAATCCGTAGACATTTCCTTCCTTCGAAATGGAGATTAAACCAGCTCATGCACCTTAGTACTGTCATCCAGCTCAGACAGAAGCAGTAATGCTCTGGATACACAAACATATGCGGCATCGTTGCTGGATGATACAAAAAAGGGTGATGTTGAAAATCTCGTCAAATCGGAAGGACCGAAGACGAAGAAATTGAAGTCGAAAAAGTCCAAGATGATTTCACAAAAAATGAGTTACAACTCCGAGCAAAGCTCGTTTTTACCGATAGATGCTCTAGCGAAATCCTCTGCTTGTGATGCAGGAGCAAGTGCAGGATAAATACAAAGATCTCATAAGGAGTTATTCATTATCTTAAGGAATCATTGCTCATACTGACGCAAATAACATCATCGACCACAGTAGAATTCTTCCTGATATGAATGCCCTTTCACCAAATCAGAGCCCCAAGACACTAAACAGAAATTTCAACTAAAAACGCGATCTCGTTATTAAAGGGGCTCCAAAGTCCACTTTTATGATCGCAAATGAAAGGGTAGAACATGACGTCAGTCTTTTCCGAGCATACTCAAATTCTATTCTTCAAGATGGCAAAGGCGTTAGCATGCACATAGCATTCAGCTTAGGGAAAGCGGGTGTTTTAAATGAACTATCATCATTGAGGCCTCTTAAACTCATTATTGAAAATAATGTTCACACTTCAGGCCTCCTAGAATGGAGAATGGCTCTCTGTAGCTCACACAGTAATGTGTTTTTTCACCTGGATTATGAACCGTCAGAAATGCATAAATTGAGGATGCTGAGAACAGAACTGAAGAGGAGAACCGAAAAGGGGGAAAATGGCTCCAAATAAAGGCCGGAAAAATAAAAAAAGTGAAGATTTCTTTCTTGTGACAGACCCCGTACATCATCAAGGCAAGTCCTAACTGAGACGGAGGACACTCAATATGAAGTACCCAACCGTACAGAGCTCGTATAACAAAATGAAGGCGCTCGAGAACTCGGTTGACAACCACTCATCAGAAATCTGCTTGGGTGGGATGGACACTAATTCGTCTTGTAAATCACTTCTAGACTCTAGCATTCAATCGCTCGAAATGAGCAGAAGTATATATGGAGGAGTTTTTCAATCTAAATTGAGATATTTGTATACCAATGCTCAGAGTCTCCTTTCGGAAA
Source organism: Schistocephalus solidus (assembly GCA_017591395.1). Classification (NCBI taxonomy): domain Eukaryota; kingdom Metazoa; phylum Platyhelminthes; class Cestoda; order Diphyllobothriidea; family Diphyllobothriidae; genus Schistocephalus; species Schistocephalus solidus. The sequence goes on along the minus strand of WEDG01009253.1, from coordinate 27,455 downwards.
TATACCAACTCAATGCACTTGTCTCAGACAGAACCCCCGATCTCGTTGCCATTACGGAAACGTGACTCAAAGCCGAAGTCGCGGATACTGAGTTTTCGATAGATGGATACCAGCCCTTTCAAAGAGACCAAGAAAATAGACAGGGAGGTGGACTGGTCGTATATGTTAGGACAGAAATCTCGGAAATCAAACGAGCGCACGCCATCTTCCTTAGTAACGAATTTCTCTGGATAAAGATTAAAAAGCCTTGTTCACTAAACTTCAATTCTTGAAGATCTACAGACCACCTAATATTCCAAGTTCAGCTAATTAGTCGCTCATTCATTTGGTCAAGGAAGAAGCAAGTCATCAGTAGGTGCTTTATGCTAGAGATTTCAATGCACCTACAGTAAACTGGGTAAATGTGACAGTTGACTGTGCGCCCACTTCCTTTGGCAGCAATTTAATCGATCTCAATCTCGACCAACATCTGGCACAGAAGGTTGACCAGAGAGCCAATTGTCTGAGCCTAGTGTTTACGATGGAATTCTATAACATTGATTAAGTATATTTTGCCGAAATCCTCTAATGAAGTGTATTCTATTGCACCCCTTGGTAAGAGTGATCATAGTATGCTGCTGTGGGATAAACACTTTATTCTCAGTGCCAGAAGAGTAAGGAAGGCAAGAAAAATATGTGAAAGGCTGATTTTAATGTGATGAAGAAAGAACTGATGTCCGTGAAATCGAATTCTTTGGCTCAATGGAAATCTCGAGGGTGACTGGCAATCGTTTAAGACGATTTCACACGATCTGATTGAACGCTTTTGCCCAGTAAAGGTGAAAAATAAGACAAGAGAACTTAACAAGCAGTTTAAGAAGAAAAATAAAAAATGGAAGGTATTCAGGGAAACAGGGTCAGCAGAGCATCTTGAGGAATTTCGTCACTAAAGAAATGCTGTCAAAAAATGATCCGTCAGCAAGGAAGACCGATGAATCGAAAAGTTTTCCGCAGGCGGAAAAAAAACTTAAATTTTATTCCATTATATCAATAGTTGATTAAAAAAACAAGGACCCAGTCGCAGTACCTATGGATGGGAATGGAGTTCAGGTCACGGAAAATTGCAAGAAAGCTGAGATATTGGGTTGGCTCTTTTCCTCGGTATTCACTAGAAAACCTGAAATGCAGCTTGACCACGTCAACAGTGCTGTTATAGACGCCGGTCCAGTGCTTGAATATTTATTCTTCCCGGAACCTCTCGTGGAACGAGAACTACAAAATCTCAAAAAAGCCAAGTCATCTGTTTCGGATGATTTACCGGCAAACGTCTTGAAATAACTGCCCAGCGTATTCTCCAAACCACAAGCGCATGTATTCGATTCGTTTTTTTGAAACAGGGAAACTGCCATCCGAATGGGAGTCAGCAAATATAAACCCCATATACAAGAACGGGGTTCAATCTAATGTCAACAAGTATCGGCCTCTTAGCCTATCCTCCATTTGCTGTACAATAATAGAAGCAATAATTGAGAAGATGACCATGATATTCCTGGAAGAAAACTGCTAACTCTTAGACCTCCAGCATGGCTTCAGACAGAATAAATAAATTGTATATTTAAGGCCCAGAGGGCCCCATCATTACAAACTTAGTATCATGGTTCAAATAAATACAAAGTGGATAATTGCTGCACTATGTGAGCATCCATATGAACAGCAGAAATGAGTAGTATGGTAAACATATCCGATTCAAAAAGATTTCCTATTTATAAAACAAAAGTCAACAATCGTTGGCATATATGGTGAACTGGAAAAGAAGCAGTGAAAAAAAAAACTCCTAGGGTTAAATCGGAGGCGGAGTTCGGCGAGCCGCCAATTTAAAAAAATAGGAGAAAAAAAACTGGATCACTAAAAAATTAATAGCTAAATGCAATGGGATAATATTGTGATGTTGCTGACTGCGTATGAGGGTTCGGGACGCTCCTTGTCGGGTGAGAGGTAATATAGCAGTCAGAGCTACTGTTTATAAACGCCAGTGGAGGTGAGAGAGGACGAACTCATCGTAGACAACATGGTCGAAACGAAGAGGGGACAGTAGAGGTCACGAGATCACCATCGAGATGTGACCTTGCTGACTGTATAGTCCATCACCAAAGCGGCGAAACCATCAGAACCCACTTCGATCATCAACAGATCCTGGAGACTATCGTCAGGGTTCCAAATTCGAAGGAAAGTATCAAGGTTGTCAAGAGTTGGCAATGCTAGTTTAAAAGGAGGGGAAGAAAAAGTGAATGCAAAGATTGACTCTGCAGAGGATGATGGAAAATATAATTAGAGACCCATATAATATCAAGGGATCTGCCTCAAATACCAGGAGGACCCTTTTCAAAATCCAAAAGTTGCGAGTTTGGGAAAGAAACAGACAATAAGGACTTTATAACCTTCGAAGTTAAATGTTTGAATAATTTGGTTTTGAAAATAGCTAATGTAGACGACAACCTAATTTGCAGTGGTAGATTATTCCATATGAAAGCATATTTGGAGGCAAAAAACTGAGACCGGATGGTTGTGGAGCTAAGGGGTGGTGAAATGATCATGGAGGAATTACGAGTGGCATAGGGTCGATTTACCGGAGTGAGAGCGTTAATTCGTGGGATATTTGGGCTAGAATTAACACGAAACAGGAAGCAGAGACCAGCTTCGAGTCTTCTAACCCACAGAAATTTAATGTTTGCTAACGGGCATCTATCCGTATAAGAGAAACTGGATCCAGGAAGAGAAAAATAGTTTTCGAGTAAAAAAACCCTCTGAACTTTTTTTCAATCTTACTGCGGTCAGAGGCGTTCATCAGCCCAAATAGGGGACAGCAGTATTCGAGGATAGGAAGAACAAAACATGCGGTATAGGTTTAACTTTATTTCCGGAAGGAAGAAATTATGTGATATAAAAACCACATATCTGTGCAGCCTTTGCAGAAATTCGATCTGCATGAGGCGATAATGCTAGCTTATTCGTGTAACTTAGACCTAAGTCTTTTATGGTTGATCGTTCTAAAAGTTTACTATTTTTGAAATACTAGGGGTCCAGGAAGCTTGGCGGGGCCAAAACACATGAAACTGCTCTTGGATGGAGAAAATTCCATCTGCCAAGTACAGCTCCAACGTGAAAGCATTAGTAGATCAGTGTTGATTTTGTCAACGCAACTATTTGCAGTGTCTGTAGAAAATGAATAAATGCACTTGAGATCGTCAGCGTAAACGAAATTTTGTGAATTTGTGATTAAAGTTGAAATTTCGTTAATGTACAGAATGAAGAGAAGGGGACCTAGAACGGTGCCTTGAAAAACGCCACTCGTGATCGGCTGAGGCGTTGAATAGCTATTACCTACTAGGACCTTCTGGCTGCGGTTAGACAAGTAGGAACCAATGAAGTCAAGGAGAGGAGGCCGGATGCCGAGGGCTTCCAGTTTCACTAGAAGACGTCTGTGCGGTACCTTGTCAAAGGCTTTGCTCAGGTCAAAGTAGATCACAAACACTGACTGTTGCTCGTTACGAAGGAAAGTGACGAGGTTAAGAAAAGCTAAGTGACACAGTTCGCATGATCTTTCAGGTAGAAAACCATATTGGGAGTCGCTTAAAAGCTTCTTTTCTTGGCAACAGTCGAGAATTTGATTAAAAATAATTTTTTCAAGAGGTTTTGCTAGAGCCGGGGTTTTGTGAACGCCTCGATAATTATTTACGTCCGAACGAGATCCCGACTTGAAGACAGGAAGAATAATAGATGTCTTCCATGAGTCAGGAAAGAATCCGTTTTGAAGATAAACTGAGAATATATGGCTAAGCAATCGGGGGAAGCTCGGCACTCTCTTAATAACTGAGTTTGGAATACCGTCAGTCCCCGAAGAGTGCGAGTTTTTCAGACGAATTATTTGCTTACGAATTAGTTCTAAGGAGAAATCAATAGTGCTGATAACATTCAATGAGGATGCCTGAAACGTCGGAACCGGTTCAGATTCCATCGTAAGATGATTTGCAAAGAACGCACTAAACAGTTCTGCCTTGTCAGAGTCTTCCAGAACGAAGTTCTTGTCTTCATTTAGTAATGGAGGAATTTCATAACCTCGTTTAGAAGAGGATCGACGGCGGAACAGTTGAGCAACAGATTTTGCAGAGTTTGGCTCACTGAGTGCGCAAGATTCCCCTCTGTCTGTCGCGTGCAAGACGAATCTTAGAGGCTAATTAAAAAAATCTCTGCGATCCTTAGATGTACAGATAACGAACTAGTATATTGATCTTTCAACTGCTTCTTCAATTTCTTTAGTCGTGGCAAAAGAAAGTGAGGAACGGTTGATTCCGAGACGTATGACTTGACTATTTTGGTTGGCACAAGCTTCAGGATGTTATTTGAAACGACTGACACGAAGTCACAAAGACTTGCTGCGTCGTTCATGGAGGAGAGATTCTGCCAGTCCAATGAGTCAAAAAAGTTACTAATTAAGCTCATATCTGCGAGGTCAAAAGCATGATAGGTACGAACGGCACTAGACTTTTTCGATGAAACAATCGGAAGGCAACAGTGAATTAGTGTATGGTCACTTTGGAAGAGGCCCTTTTTAAAATCAACGAAGAGGGGAGCAATGTCGTTTGTGAAAATCAGGTCTAAAAGATGCTTTTCTGTCGTTGAAGAACGGACAAGCTGGGACCAATTAGAAAAATTAATCGTTTCGAGGAAAGGCTGAAATCTGGGTGGACAAACGTTTGAAATCCAGTCAATTTCAAAAAAATTAAAGTCCCCAGCGATTATTTTAATGTTAAAATTGGACTTCGAAATCAATTTAAAAATTTCACAAAGTTTTGCATCATCATTGGATGATGAATTAAGCGGGTTGTAAATACATCCGAGAATCGCCTTTTGCCTGGACGACAGGATAATGGATGCGAAGCAGTAATTACCAGAGAATCTCTTCTGACTTTTCCTTTTAGTGCTCTCCACAGAGCAGTGGACTCGTGCATTGTGTAAAGATAGTAGGGTTGACGTCATCTACACTGATTTCAAGAGGGCGTTTGATAGGGTCCCACACAAACGCTCATCTACAAATTATCTGAAATTGGCAAAACAGGAATGCTGCCGACACGGATTGCAGATTTTCTTACAGGAAGATTGCAAACTGTGTGCATCGATACCTCGAAGTCAACACCTTCTCCGGTTCTAAGTGTGGTCCCTCAAGGCTCGCTGTTAGTGCGGTTACTCTTCTAAGTGTACATTCACGACTGTGTCTACGACTTGGGTTGCAGTGCCGTCATGTTTGCGGACGATGTTTTATTGTAGAGGGTTATCAGATCTGCTGCCGATAGGCACGCACTTCAGGAGAGTCGCAACTGTCTTGCAGCTGGTTTGCTCGTTGGCTCTTAAATTTTAACGTTGGGAAGTGTGTTGTTCTAAGAGTCTGTACCAGAGGACCAGTTAGGATGATTATTCCCATCTACGGTTTCGCCATCTGAATCCCCAGCTAACTCTGCACGGAAACCGACCTTGATTAAACTTTTGGGATCCCAAGAAAACAGTACTTCCTTTTTTCGTTCTCAAGACAGTAGTACTCCTCCGTTTACCATACCCATACCAAGTTTACCAGTTACTCCTGGTAAATTAATGCAGATTTATAGCTCAAAGACAAGTCCGGCTAAAGTCTCAAACACTCGAACACCGCAAAAATGTAGCCTCTCCACGAAAACTACTCTGTTAAGATCGCCTATTTCTCCCAAAAAAATCCCCATCCCAACAACATCGAATTACCAGCTATCACCCAGACCTCATATTGAGGCTGATAAACGAAACATACAAGCATTCTCACCCATAAATAGTGCTTATGTGCCACTTACAACAGTGCATCCCCCACCCCGCAGCTAATTTTCTCTACGGTCGTTTCCCCAGTTGTCTCTCAACACGAAGAGTCCTGATGGACTACTAGACTCACCTGACTTTCTTTGTCACCTTAATAGTAAAACCTTGCCGTATCCTGTCCAGGGATTTCCCGGTCATGACACAATAGCTAGCAGTTGTGCTCAGTTCCCCTGTCTGTCATTTCCACCTGCATATTTTACCCCCCTTCACCCACATCAGGCGCGTATGATCCCACCTTTTTTCCAGTACAGGGCGGGCGCACCCGCCCCCTATGTTCAGTGGCCCGTGAACCACTGGATGAATTAGCCACTCTCCCTAAAATACAACCACCTTGACCCCTTAAGCTGTTCGTTCTAAATGCCAGATCCTTGCTCAATAAAATGCACCTGCTTCAGACTCTAGTCTTTGTCCATTGTCCAGATATCGTTATAGTAACTGAAACATGGGCAACACCATCCGTAGCCGACCCAAAACTCTCTCTTATAGGTTATACTTGTACTCGAAATGATCGCCGTGACAGTCGTGGTGGTGCAAGCTGTATCTATAGTAAACAAGCGCTGGCATTTCGGACCTTAGATTATCCACAATTTACTGCGGTTGAAGAGAGATTCTGGCTTCAAATTACCTTCAAAAAGGGAACTCTTTACTCATTGGCTGTGTTTATTGCCCGCTTAATATTAGTGAGGATTTCGATCTTTGTCTCTCACAAGCATTCCATGCCGCAGTTGACTTAAATTTTAAGTATTGCTTAATTGCAGGTGATTTCAACCTTCCTGACATTCGCTGGTTTCCGGTCCCCTCCGGCCCCATAAAGTTCGAGGACTTCCTCGAGGCCGTAGATATTGGCATGTAGACCCAGGTTGTTGACTTCACTATCAGAGGATCAAGCATACTTGATCTAATCTGTCAGATCTGTACCGAGGGATGCGCGGAAATTACAACAAAACTTAGATCGCTTGCAAACATGGTGTGATGAGTGGCTGATGAACCTTAATCCAACAAATGCCAAATAATCCGACTGCAGTCTAGTTCCAGAAGGATGATAAGGTTTGAATACCAGTACTTCATCAGTGGTCACCAAATCCAGGAGGTAAATATTCTAAAGGACTTGGGTATATGGATAACACCAACTCTCAAACCATCGTCGCACTGTGCGAATATCACCAAGAAAGCTATTTGTATCTTAGGCGCAATCATGAGGTCCTTCGTTAATTTTGACGGCGAGATTTTTGGGCGCGTGTTTGGAACATTTATCCGGCTGGTGTTGGAGTATTGCGTTCAGGCGTGGCTCCCTTGGACGAAACATGACTACGCTCTGCTGGAGAAAGTTCAACGGAGGGCAACGAAACTAGTCAGTGGATTGGAATGCCTACCCTATGAGGACCACCTAGAAAGACTTAAAATTTTTCCTCTCTCTTGTAGGCAATACAGAGGGGATATGTGATCTTAGTCTTCAAACTGGTCAGAGGATATGATTGTGCTCTTCAGATGGCCAACTTTTTTGAATTGGCAAACATGACAAGTCTCCCAGGTCACCAATACAAACTGAAAAGAAAACACGCCAAACTTGAAGTGCGGGCCAACTACTTTTCCCAACGGGTGATTGAAGAATGGAACAAACTGCTAGCTTCAGTTGTTTAGGCTGAAAGCGTTGAAATGTTTAAAAGAAGACTTGATGCATTTTTACTTGATGAACATATATTTTGTCTACAGCAATGATCAATATACTAAAACGACTATCGCCATGTAACATTTGCTTGTTTTGGTAGCGTCTATCTGTAAAAAGGGTTTTCAAAGGCTCTGCCTATCTCCCTTATATATACTGAATTATACTGAATTAATCTTCTGCAGAGGTTGCCTGCCTTTAAAAGTGTCATCATTAGGCCCACTTGGGCGCTCAGACCATGATATCGTTGTTTCTACGCTACAACTCGAAACCGATGAAACGATTTCCAAAAAATATAGCTTTTTCTTAGATTTTCGATTAGCGCTTTCGACAGAAATTTTGATGCATCTTTACTCCCACGACTGGTCTAATTTCTTTATGTGTCAGGATTTGGACACCTGTACCGGTATGCTTTACGAAGTTTTAGATCCTCTTATTTCTCCTTTTGTTCCCCGTAAGAAATTAATTAATGTCACGGATGAGGTTTATCTCCCTTAATCTTTTCGCCGTAGGTTGCGTAAACTCTCTCGTCGATTCCATTTGCAAAACGAAATTTCCGTTCTGCCCTTGATTCACCGTATTTTTGAGCAGGCCAAGAGGCTAACCGAAGAAGAACGGCTAGCCGAAGCGGTCAAATATGTCGAAAACCGTTTGTTAAATGAAGCGAAACATTTTTCACGCGCAATAAGAACCCATAGTAAAACATGGCATCCCGTACTACTGGACTCTGTTGGCAATCCTGTAGTTGATGACAAATTGACGGCTGATAGTTTTAACGTTTTCTTGTCCAGAACATTTATTGAAAAATTCGACCGCTCCCCCTCCGCCCATCCAGGTTTGAACCGGTGCCGTCCTCGAGACCATAACTTTTACCCTCTGGGACGTAACCGTAGCCATTCAAAGTTTTCGTCAATCTTATAGTCCTGGACCAGATGGCGTACCGATCAGTATTATAAAGGCGGATGCTAGTGATATTTTCCCGTCACTTCTATGTAAGATATTTAATAAAGCTCTTTAAAAATGAACCTTTCCCAGTGTATGGCAGAATTTGCATATTCTACCTATCCCCAAACACGGCAAATCTACGTCATTTGACGATTTTCGGCCAATCAACGCACTGTCCGCAGCTTCGAAAATCCTGGAGACCTTGATCAAAGATAAGATGATGTATCATGATGTAAAAGGTCAAGTTCAAGGTGCGCAGCTCGTTTTTGAAAGCTAAGTGAAAGTTCTATTTTTTCAGAATTTCCTTATCCAAAGCTTTAATTACTAACTGATTTTTTGATAAAAACTTTGCAATTTTAACACTCTATCAACTGCTTATACCTGTGGTGCTTCGTCCACTTCTACAGGCGTAAACCTTTATAGTCAACGCTTTCAACCGATATAGCCTCGTTTTTAGTCAGGTGGATCTTTTATACTAAGAAGTTTCTCAAGCACGTATAAAGGTCCTTACTTAAAAGTTTGGAAAAAATATTTGTCGCAGAATATTATTCGACTGCTTTTTCCTAAGTTTGACCAAATTAAAGCCTCCTAGCAAAAATGAGAACGAAAATCTCGGCTCGTCGCAAGCTCTCAGCCATTGCACCGAAGCGTTGCTTCGTTGCACCAAGTAGTCACAGCAGTGATATGCATATGCAACCAATCGTTAAAGCTATGCAGCTTGATCTCTCTGCTTTACAAAACTGTAATGATTTTATGTTAAAGTTTGGATCAGTTCTCTCTATACTGGAAAACTTATTCGACGGTAACATCTCTGCTCTTCCCTCTCAGGAATGTCAGCGTCTGGATTCTCTCGTTCATTTGGTTACCACTGAAACATCAGACCGACAGAAACGAAATTATAATTTTCTTTTAAAAAATGTTTCACGGGACAGACGACCCATTGACGTTACCGTAAACTTCCTGTACTCGTGCGGTTTCAACTACAAAATAGCGGAAGCCAAACGCCTCTCCTCACGTAGCAAAAATCCACCTATATTAGTCACCCTTTTTTCACCAATCGAGGTGGACTCCATTTTTGCACAACGAGGTCGCATTTCTCGTTGTCTAGAAGATGCAAAATGTTTCCTTTGTCGGGATCTTACACCGATGGAGCGAAGGAATGTGTCTCCCCTCTTGCATAGGTCTTCGGCCTCTCAATCCATTATCCATAAGTCTGGTCATGGCTATGCAAACCATAACGAGACGATACAGCAATCTCCTATAGTGCCCGGTTCAAAAACCTTAACTTCAACTCCTGATCCCCTTTCAACGAATCCACTAACGCCTTCTTCCGCACGAATAGGAATTTCCAACGCAGTAGCTATCAGCCATGTACTTTCCTTCGACTTTGCAACCCTGACGATAGTCTCCAGGATCTGTTGATGATCGAGGTGGGTTCTGATGGTTTCGCCCATTTGGTGATTGACTATACAGTCAGCAAGGTCGCATCTCGATGACGATCTCGTGACCTCTACTGTCCCCTCTTCGTTTCAACCATGTTGTCTACGATGAGTTCGTCCTCTCTCACCTCCACTGGTGTTTATTAACAGTAGCTCTGACTGCTATATTACCTCTCACCCGACAAGGAGCGTCCCGAACCCTCATACGCAGTCAGCAACATCACAATACTATCCCATTGCATTTAGCTATTAATGTTTAAGTGAAGCAGTTATTTTTCTCCTATTTTTTTTAAATTGGCGGCTCGCCGAACTCCGCCTCCGATTTCACCCTAGGAGTTTTTTTACTGCTTCTTTTCCAGTTCACCGTACATGCCAAAGATTGTTGACTTTTGTTTTAAAAATGGCAAATCTTTTTGAATCGGATATGTTTACCATAGTACTCATTTCCGCTGTTCATATGGATGCTCACATAGTGCAGCAATTATCCACTTTGTATTTAGTTAAACCATGGTACTAAGTTTGTAATGATGGGGCCCTCTGGGCCTTAAATATACAATTTATTTTTTTAATTTTTTAATTTGTTTAACTGAGAATAACCTATTGAGTGCAGCCCAGCATGGGTTCCTCAAAACAAGGTCTTGTGACACATGTCAGCTCTCTTTCTTTGATCATGTTCTACAATCTAGGGATAATGGCTTTGCACTGAACAAAGTCTATTTCGATTTCACCAAGGCCTTCGATCGTGTAGACCATGCCCTTCTTCTCCTGAAACTCTCCTCTTTCGGTATATGTGGTAAACTTCTGAGCTTGATATCTTCTTACCTGAGCTCTCGTACACAACATGTTAAGATCTCCAATGCTATCTCAAACTCGGCACGTGTGAGGAGTGGAGTTATATAGGTAAGTGTGCTAGGCCCGCTTTTATTTAGTCTTTTTGTCAATGATATGCCAGGTTTATTTCAAAATGGTAGGCCCTTTATGTATGCTGACGATTTAAAAGTTGCCTTTCGATACAAGCCGGCAGATCGCGACACCGTGCTTGATCTATTAAAAATTGATCTCGAGGCCTTTGCACATTCGTGCTGCACATGGCGCCTTTCCCTTTCTTGGCACAAATGTTCCGTTATGGTTGTCGGTGACAACCATCAGCCTCATCTTAGCATAGATGGCCACGATATAAATGAACCTGGCGTTGTTAAGGACCTGGGCATATCATATTCTAACGGACTCAATCTTTCAGAGCATTGTGCCCTGGGTGTCTCTAAAGCACGCAGAACTGCCGGGTTTATCCTCCAAAATTTTAAAACTATTGATATTAGACTCCGCTATTATAAAATATACGTTAGAACTGGCCTGGAATACTGTTCGTTTCTATTTAGCCTTCTGCGCGCTAGCGAACGGAAGAAAATAGAATCGGTCCAGCACTTATTCACAAAAAGAATTTTATCGTTGGAGCACCGTAATCTGTCGCATCAAGAACGCTGTGGGCTTGTAAACATTGATCTCTTATGGTTTCAACCGAGTGCAGAAGGGACTCTTTTTGCTGTTTAAGCTTTTGAATAGTCGTAAATTTAATCCCCTTACCAATCTTCAACGAGAGACAAGCATATTTTAGACCTGATTTTCACAAACGACAATGCTCCCCTCTTCGTTGATTTTAAGCAGGGCCTCTTCCAAAGTGACCATACACTAATTCACTGTTGCCTTCCGATTGTTTCATCGAAAAAGACTAGTGCTGTTCGTACCTATCATGCTTTTGACCTCGCAGATATGAGCTTAATAAGTAACTTTTTGGACACATTGGACTGGCAGCATCTCTCCTCCATGAACGACGCAGCAAGTCTTTGTGACTTCATGTCAGTCGTTTCAAGTAACATCCTGGAGCTTATGCCAACCAAAATAGTCAAGCCCTACGTCTCGGAATCCACCCTTCCTCACTTTCTTTTGCCACGACTAAAGAAGTTGAAGAAGGAGTTAAAAGATCAATATACTAGTTCGTTATCTGTGCATCTAAAGATCGCAGAGATTTTTGTATAAGCCTCTAAGATTCGTCTTTTACGTGACAGACAGAGGGAATCTTCAGCACTCAGTGAGCCAAACTCTGCAAAATCTGTTGCTCAACTGTTCCGCCGTCGATTTTCCTCTAAACGAGTTTATGAAATTCCTCCATTACTAAACGAAGACAAGAACTTCGTTCTCGAAGACTCTGACAAGGCAGAACTGTTTAGTGCGTTCTTTGCAAATCATCTAACGATGGAATCTGAACCTGTGCCGACGTTTCAAGCATCCTCATTGAATGTTAACAGCACTATTAATTTCTCCTAAGAACTAATTTGTAAGCAAATAATTCGTCTAAAAAACTCGCACTCTACGGGCACTGACGGTATTCCAAACTCAGTTATTAAGAGAGTGCCGAGCTTCCCCCCGATTGCTTAGCCATATATTCTCAGTTTATCTTCAAAACGGATTCTTTCCTGACTCATGGAAGACATCAATTATTCTTCCTGTCTTCAAGTCGGGATCTCGTTCGGACGTAAATAATTATCGAGGCGTTCACAAAACCCCGGCTCTAGCAAAACCTCTTGAAAAAATTATTTTTAATCAAATTCTCGACTGTTGCCAAGAAAAGAAGCTTTTAAGCGACTCCCAATATGGTTTTCTACCTGGGAGATCATGCGAACTGTGTCACTTAGCTTTACTTAACCTCGACACTTCCCTTCGTAATGAGCAGCAGTCAGTATTTGTGATCTACTTTGAGCTGAATAAAACCTTTGACAAGGTACCGCACAGACGTCTTCTAGTGAAAATGGAAGCCCTCGGCATCCGGCCTCCTCTCCTTGACTTCATTGGTTCCTACTTGTCTAACCGCAACCAGAAAGTCTAAGTAGGTAATAGCTATTCAACGCTTCGAGGTTTCCTTCTGTTCATTCTGTACATAAACGAAATTTCAACTTTACTCACAAACTCATGAAATTTCGTTTATGCTGACGATCTCAAGTGCATTTATTCATTTGCTAAAGACGCTGATAATAGTTGCGTTCATAAAATCAACACTGATCTACTTATGCTCTCACGTTGGAGCTGTATTTGGCAGAGGGAATTTTCTCCATCTCAGAGTAGTTTCATGTGGTTTGGCCCCTCCATGCTTCCTGGACCCCTAGTATTGAAAAAAGTACACTTTTAGAGCGATCAACCATAGGAGACTTAGGTCTAAGTTACACGAATAAGCTAGCATTATCACCTCATGCAAATCAAATTTCTGCAAAGGTTGCACAGATATGGGGTTTAATATCACATAATTTCTTCCTTCCGGAAATAAATTTAAACCTATACCGCACGTTTGTTCCGTTTTCAAATCTTATTCTCCCCCCATATTATTCCAATATTCCTCAAAATCCTATTTAAAGGCCTCGTATTTTTGCTAACGCAGAAAATAGCCTTCCTCTCAATGGATACCACCCAAATATGTTTCTCTACAATAATCCTAATTTAATTAGCAGTAACAGCTTAGCTTATTGTAGACAGCAGCCATTTTACTTTCCGCCAGCACCTACCTCTCTACAGTTTACTTCCCCACCACCAAGTCTTCCTTTTTTATAAGTAACGATAACCCTAGTTTGGATACTCGAACTACGCTAGATGTCATATGTCTTAATGCTAGATCTGTTTTAAATAAGATGGCGCAACTGAGAGCCATTGCTTTCGAGCTAATGCCCGATGTTTTATGTGTAACTGAATCTTGGACCCATCCCTTAATTTCCGACTCTTTGCTTGTCATAGACCAGTACGATCTCTACCGTCAAGACCGCATTAGTAAGCGTGGTGGTGGTTGTCTTCTCTATATTAAAGCTTCATTTAAGAACTTCCCGTTTTGATCTAGATGTTACGTCATTCTCTGGTAATTACTGCTTCGCATCCATTATCCTGTCGTCCCGGGCAAAAGGCGATTCTCGGATGTATTTACAACCCGCCTAATTCATCATCCGATGATGATGCAAAAACTTTGTGAAATTTTTAAATTGATTTCGAGAGTCCAATTTCAACATTAAAATAATCGCTGACGACTTTAATTTTCCTGGGAAATTGACTGGATTTTCAAACATTTGTCCACCCATATTTCAGCCTTTCCTCGATACGATTAATTTTTTTCTAATTGGTCCCAGCTTGTCCGTTCTTCAACGAGAGAAAAGCATATCTTTAGACCTGATTTTCACAAAACGACATTGCTCCCCTCTTCGTTGATTTTTAAGCAGGGCGCTTTTCCAAAGTGACCATACACTAATTCACTGTTGCGCTCCGATTGTTTCATCGAAAAAGGTTAGTGCCGTTCGTACCTATCATGCTTTTGACCTCGCAGATATGAGCTTAATTAGTAACTTTTTTGACTCATTGGACTGGCAGAATCTCTCCTCCATGAACGACGCAGTAAGTCTTTGCGACTTCGTGTCAGTCGTTTCAAATAACATCCTGGAGCTCGTGCCAACCAAAATAGTCAAGCCCTACGTCTCGGAATTCTCCGTTACTTACTTTCTTTTGCCACGACTAAAGAAATTGAAGAAGCATTTGAAAGATCAATATACTAGTTCATTATCTGTTCATCTAAGGATCGCAGAGATTTTTGAATTAGCCTCTAAGATTCGTCTTGCACGTGACAGACAGAGGGAATCTTGCGCACTCAGTGAGCCAAACTCTGCAAAATCTGTTGCTCAACTGTTCCGCCGTCGATCCTCTTCAAACGAGGTTATAAAATTCCTCCATTACTAAATGAAGACAAGAACTTCGTTCTGGAAGACTCTGACAAGGCAGAACTGTTTAGTGCGTTCTTTGCAAATCATCTTACGATGGAATCTGAACCGGTTCCGACGTTTCAGGCATCCTCATTGAATGTTATCAGCACTATTGATTTCTACTTAGAACTATTTCGTAAGCAAATAATTCGTCTGAAAAACTCGCACTCTACGGGACCTGACGGTATTCCAAACTCAGTTATTAAGAGAGTGCCCAGCTTTCCCCGATTGCTTAGCCATGTATTCTCAGTTTATCTTTTAAACGGATTCTTTTCCTGACTCATGGAAGACATCTATTATTCTTCCTGTCTTCAAGTCGGGATCTCGTTCGGACGTAAATAATTATCGAGGCGTTCACAAAACCCCGGCTCTAGCAAAACTTCTTGAAAAAAATTATTTTTAATCAAATTCTTGACTTTTGCCCAGAAAATAAGCTTTTAATCGACTCGCAATATGGTTTTCTACCTGGGAAAGATCATGCAAGTGTGTCACTTAGCTTTTTCTTAACCTCGTCACTTCCTTCGTAACGAGCAGCAGTCAGTGGTTGTGATCTACTTTGACCTGAGCAAAGCCTTTGACAAGGTACCGCACAGACGTCTTCTGGTGAAACTGGAAGCCCTCGGCATCCGGCCTCCTCTCCTTGACTTCATTGGTTCCTACTTGTCTAACCGCAGCCAGAAGGTCTGAGAAGGTAATAGCTATTCGACGCCTCAGCCGATCACGAGTGGCGTTTTTTTCAAGGCACGGTTCTAGGTCCCCTTCTCTTCATTCTGTACATTAACGAAATTTCAACTTTACTCACAAATTCACAAAATTTCGTTTACGCTGACGATCTCAAGTGCATTTATTCATTTTCTAAAGACATCTGATAATAGTTGCGTTGATAAAAATCAACACTGATCTACTTATGCTCTCACGTTGGAGCTGTATTTGGCAGATGAAATTTTCTCCATCCAAGAGCAGTTTCATGTGTTTTGGCCCCGCCAAGCTTCCTGGACCCCTAGTATTTCAAAATAGTAAACTTTTAGAACGATCAACCATAAAAGACTTAGGTCTAAGTTACACGAATAAGCTAGCATTATCGCCTCATGCAGATCGAATTTCTGCAAAGGCTGCACAGATATGTGGTTTTATATCACATAATTTCTTCCTTCCGGAAATAAAGTTAAACCTATACCGCATGTTTGTTCTTCCATCCTCGAATACTGCTGTCCCTCTTTTGGGCTGATGAACGCCTCTGACCGCAGTAAGATGAAAAAGTTCAGAGGGTTTTTACTCGAAAGACTATTTTCTCTTCCTGGATCCAGTTCTCTTATACGGATAGATGCCATTTAGCAAACATTAAATTTCTGTGGGTTAGAAGACTCGAAGCTGGTCTCTGCTTCCTGTTTCGCGTTAATTCTAGCCCAAATATCCCACGAATTAACGCTCTCACTCCGGTAAATCAACCTATGCCACTCGTAATTCCTCCATGATCATTTCACCACCCCTTAGCTCCACAACCAACCGGTCTCAGTTTTTTTGCCTCCAAATATGCTTTTCATATGGAATAATCTTCCACTGCAAATTAGGTTTGTCGTCTACATTAGCTATTTTCAAAACCAAATTACGCAAACATTTAACTTCGAAGACATAAAGTCCTTATTGTCTGTTTCTTTCCAAACTCGCAACTTTTTGGATTTTTGAAAAGGGTCCTCCTGGTATTTGAGGCAGCTCCCTTGATATTATATTGGGTCTCTAATTATATTTTCCATCATCCTCTGCAGAGTCAATCTTTGCATTCACTTTTTCTTTCCCCTCTTTTTAAACTAGCATTGCCAACTCTTGACAACCTTGATACTTTCCTTCGAATTTGCAACCTGACGATAGTCTCCAGGTTCTGTTGATGATCGAGGTGGGTTCTGATGGTTTTCGCCTCATTGGTGATGGACTATGCAGTCAGCAAGGTCGCATCTCGATGATGATCTCGTGACCTCTACTGTCCCCTCTTCGTTTCGACCATGTTGTCTACGGTGAGTTCGTCCTCTCTCACCTCCACTGGTGTTTATAAACAGTAGCTCTGACTGCTATATTATCTCTCACCCGACAAGGAGCGTCCCGAACCCTCATACGCGGTCAGCAACCTCATCAATACTATCCCATTGCATTTAGCTATTAATTTTTTAGTGAAGCAGATTTTTTTCTCCTATTTTTTTAAATTGGCGGCTCGCCGAACTCCGCCTCCGATTTAACCCTAGGAGTTTTTTTACTGCTTCTTTTCCAGTTCACCATATATGCCAACGATTGTTGACTTTTGTTTTAAAAATAGGAAATCTTTTTGAATCGGATATGTTTACCATACTACTCATTTCTGCTGTTCATATGGATGCTCACATAGTGCAGCAATTATCCACTTTGTATTTATTTAAACCATGGTACTAAGTTTGTAATGATGGGGCTCTCTGGGCCTTAAATATACAATTTATTTATTTATTTATTATCTTTAGCTGAAACGAGTGCAGACGAGGGCTACGAAGATGGTCATGAATTTTAGTCATCTGCCTGTCGAAGCTAGGGTGGCTGAACTTGATTTTAATGTCTCTCAATTACAAGCAACTACGCGGTGACCTAATCCAAACGTACCGGATTGTCAGAGGACGCGAGTGTGCCCATCAATTTGCTGACTTCTTTGAATCGGCTGAAACGGAACATCTGCGGGGTCATCCGTGGAAACTGCAGAGGAAGTTGTTCCAGACCAACGTCCGTCGGAACGCCTTTTCACAGAGGGTCGTTGGAGCATGGAACGAACTCCTTGACGAGGTGGTCCTTTCAGAAACTGTTGACACATTTAAATGCAAACTAGAAACGCTTTTGCTGTGAAACTGTTCTGCATATCATGAAGATTGTGTCAGTAACGAAATTTTGCGCCTGGCCCACACATATCGAAGACTTTTCATTTTCATTTGACAGATTTATTACAGTAAACGTTTATTGTATTGATATTTTTGTATGTGCATATGAAGCCCAAGGGCAAAAGTCTAATTGCCTCAATAACGTGGCTTAAAGTGACTTAACTTAAAATGTGCATGAATACTCTAGGAGAATGGAGCTGGGAGTATAACAGAGTTACTTAAACCTTGGCTGAAAAGGAAGACAAATACGAATTTTGATATCAACTATCTATCGCCCGTCTGCGAAGACCTTACCTTGGGCCCAAAGGCATAATGCCATAACAAGTTTCCGCAACTTTATCTTTGAACACCCCTCCATCATAATTATTATTTTCTATCGAAAACGAAAACGAAAGAATTCGTTTTTGAATTTTAAATTACCCACACCTGTAGTTATGGTTTTTTTTTATTTTATTTATTTATTGCCAGTTAACAAGCAAGGTCAAAAATATATACAGTAGAGGGACAAGCTGACAGTGAAAAAAACTCCTGATCATTGTTTCAGGTGTTTTTAGGAGAAAAAACTGCAGCTTATTGAGTAATTAAAGTTCAGGACAGGGACACGTTAACACAGGTGCCCGGTGAAGAACCTCTCCATTCAGTGTTACGGATCCGGTATTCTGCACCAGCAGGTATGTCGGCGAGCGGCTGTTCGCTGTTGACTGAGAAATAAGCCGGTTGAGGTCTGCAGAGCCAACAATATTGCCCTCAACATGAAGACCAGCACAGGATTCAAAGTCCGTAAACGCCATCAGAACCGAAGATAGCTTTAACAGAGTCAGCACCCAAAAGTTTTGGAAGGTGTCCTGAATGTAGAAAAACTAGTGACAGTTCGCGTAAACAAGGGATAGCTTTGCTGAATTTTGATACTTCGAGGTAGCTTATTCCAGATTGCTATAGCGTTTACCGAAAAAAGCTGTCGGTATCTAACTGTGCGTGCCAAAGGAAGAAATAAAAATTAATCTCGATGGCTGGTGCGCCGAGAGTGGATGAGGTGCCTCAGACGTGTAAGGGGTTAAATGTACGACTGTTTAGAAGTGTAAACAGTAAAAATAGTCCCGTCTGTAATCTGCGAAGCCACAGCGGGTCAAGGCTTGTAAGCTCACAGCGTTGTCGGTTGACGGTTTTAAAATTTCTCAGAATAAACCCTGTTGTTTTTCAGTCTCCCTTTCAAAAAGGTCTGTGGTGAAATACTATTACTTCGACTTTGCTCACCCAAACCATGAATTAATAGATAATTTGGTAAGCACTTTAGATTGGCATAGCATATTTTACATCAACGATCCAAACTTGTTCCATTAGTTATTGCAGAGCCTTACAGAAAAAATCCAGATTTCTATCCCACATAAGATTTTAAATTCAAATACAGCCTCCTCTACTGTTGAACATGTTTCCAAAAACGGAATTTAAAAATTACGAAACGAACTAAACGATACGTCTAGAAGCTCTTTGTGAGTTCACTTAAAAATTGCACAAATATTTGAATTAGCATTGAAAATTAGGATCGCTTGAGATATGCATAGAGAGTCTCGGACACTAAGTGATGCCAATTCGTCAAAATCTGTTGATCAAGTCTTCCATGTGCGGTCATTAGCTTAACGTCTAAAGGATACTCTGTCTTTGCTTGACTGAAACAAAAATTTCGTTACAGAGGATTTGGGCAAAGCGAATTGTTAAATTCATTTTTTGACAACGCCTTTACCATTGAAACTAGCCTCACTTCCTCAATTCCTCTGATTTCAAATTAAAACTCACTTCTGACAACCTTTAATTTATCGCCTTCATTTATTCAAAAAGAAATATCTCACCTAAAAAATTCACATTTAGTTGGAACTGATAACATTCCAAACTCACCTATTAAACAATGAAGAGATTTTCCACCTTTACTAAGCAAATTATTCTCAGTGTTCCTCGAAAACGGTTTCTTCCCTGATTATTGGAAAACTTATTTTATAATTCCAGTTTTTAAATCTGATTCCCGATCTGAAATTCATAACTATCGAGGTGTTCATAAAACGCCCTCTCTTTGCTAAAGCTCTTTTGGAAAAACGAATTTGCAAACACAAATTACGGGAATTATTTGCATAAGTAATCAAATTCTCGATTTCCTCCCTAAAATGGCTTTTACCGGACCACTCTTGAGAAACCTGCCACATATCTTTTCTAAATCTACTAAACTCTCTTCGTAATGATCATCAATCTGTAGATGTTATCTCTTTTGATCTTAGTAAGGCATTCGATAAAGTGCCTCGTAGAAGACTTCAAGCTAAACTAGAAGCGAAAGGATTTCGTTGTCCCCTTACTGACTTTATTAGATCATACCTATCTGATGGAAACACAAAAAGGTTTTAGTCGGGGGTCCTCATATTCAAGTGCTACTCCGATTGTGATTGCTGTCCTTCAAGGTACCGTGTAAGGGTTCTTTGTTGTTCATACTTTAGATAAATAATATTTCATCCATAGCTTAACATTCTTAATCTTTTATTTATGCTGATGACCATACATGCGTGTATTCCTCCTCTAACTCTACGGCCGAACGATGCCTAGAACAAAGGCATTTGGAATAAGACGCTCTTTTGGAATGGAGCTCCACACGGCTAATGAAGTTCTCATCTTCTTAGTGTCGCTACATGAGTTTTGGGCCCATAAGGCTGCCGCAACCTGTTATTTTTAAAGGTTCCCCTATGACTGAATGTTCCTCCATCAAGGACTTGGTCTTAAGCTTCACTACAAAATTAGATCTTTCACCTCATGCCAATTGAATTACGGCCAAATTTGGTCAGAGTTACAGCTTTATTTCTTATAACTTCTACCTTTCTGAAATTAATTTAAGACGTTATCGTATGTTTGTGCTTCCCATTCCTGAATTTTGCTGCCTCTTCTTCGGTTTAATGAACAAATCTAGTAGTTCGAAAATTGAAAATGTCCAAAGACATTTCACAAAAAATCCTGTATCCAACGCTTTCAAATACTTCCCCCTCAACTATATGTCAGCTGACGAAACTAAAATTTATTTGTTCAGGAGACTGATAGCAGGCTTTTGTCTCCTTTTTTGACTAAATAAAAGCTCATATCTCCCCAGGCTTCCTGTCATTACCCCCGTTAGTCTTCCTAGTAACCTAAGAAATTCAGCACTAATAATACCTCCCCCTGTATCCTCCACATGTAAACGCTCTATATTCTTTGCTTCTAGGTACAGCTTTCTTTGGAATAACTTTCCAATTGAAATAAGATCGCTAACTAGTCTATCTGCATTTAAGCGAAGAGTACACATTTATATTAAAACTGCTTCTATTAACCTTTTATTCCTAACCTTTTCCGAACACCTTTCTCCATGAATAGGAAAAGGGACCATCGGGAATTTAAGTGACCCTCTTTAAACTATTTTTTCTCTACCTCGAGTCGCCCACGAGTCGCCCTGATTGTCTCGAAAGCACGCCAAACTACTGGGTTAATTCTCAAAAATTTCAAAACCGTCAAAATTAGAATCAGCCTCTATAAAATGTATGTCAGGCCTAGTCTGGAATATGGCTCGTTTCTATTAAGTCTTCTGCACGCTAGTGAACGGAAGAAGATAGAATCAGTCCAGCACTTCTTTACAAAAAGAGTTTTCTATTCAGATCACCGAAAACTGTCCTACCAACAACGCTGTGAGCTTACAAGCCTTGACCCGCTATGGCTTCGTAGATTACAGAAGGGAGTATTTTTACTGTTTAAACTACTAAACAGTCGTACATTTAACCCCCTTATATCTCTGAGGCACCTCGACCACTCTCGGCACACCAGTCATCGAGATGTATTTTTAATTCTCCCTTTGGCACGCACAGTTAGATACGGACAGTTTTTTTCGGTAAACGCTATAGCAATCTGGAATAAGCTACCTAGAAGTATCAAAATTCAGCAAAGCTATCCCTTGTTTACGCGAACTGTCACTAGTTTTCTACATTCAGGACACCTTCAAAAACTTTTGGGTGCTGACTCTGTTGAAGCTCTCTTCGGTTCTGATGGCGTTCATGGACTCTGAATCCTGGGCCGGTCTTCATGCTGAGGGCAATATTACTGGCTCTGCAGACCTCAATCGGCTTATTTCTCAGTCGACAGCGAACAGCCGCTCGCCGAAATACCTGCTGGTGCAGAATATCGGATCCGTAACACTGAATGGAGAGGTTCTTCACCGGGTACCTGTGTTAACGCGTCCCTGTTCAGAACTTTAATTACTCAATAAGCTGCAGTTTTTTCTCCTGAAATCACCTGAAACAATGATCAGGATTTTTTTCACTGTCAGCTTGACCCTCTACTGTATATCTTTTTTGACCTTGGCTGTAAACTGGCAATAATTAAATAAAATAAAGTAAACTGTCTCATGTAGGTTATTCCACGTTTCCACGACACGGTTGGGGAAAAATACTTCCTCACCTCTAATGTTCCTTGGGGCACACGTAGTGTGAATGAATGACCTCGGAGATTAGTCGTAGTGGCAAGTTAGAAAAGTCACCTTACAGGAGGGCGAAATCTAAGCCACGCACGATATGGAAGGTTTGCATCAAATCTCCGCGCAACTGCCTATAACTCAGAGGATGGAGCTTTAGGCTATTTAGGCGGATATCATATGGCAGTTCCCCTTGATCTCGTACTAATTTAGTGGCTCACAACTGCACCCTTTCGAGCAGGTTGTAATCCTGCTGTGTCCGCGGTCGCCAGGCTTGGATCGCATATTCAAATGTTGCCTTAAAAACGAACCAAAGACTTTAGAAAAGCTATCTTTACCGAAAACGTAAATGCCTACTTGATAGCCTACAGCATTGAATTGACGGATTAAGCCGCCTGCAGCATTGCGCAGAAGGCTTCAGCTTGTCTGTCATCAAAACGCCGAGATCCTCCTGTGTTTCTGCTTCTTGAAGTGGCATGCAGTTAAGATATTAGGGTTGCATCTCAGAGACCCAAACGTAGCAGGGCGTTTTGGTTTGAGTTGAAGGACAAGAGTGTCTTGGAGCATTTTGGCTGACCTTCCAGATTTTTATACTATCCGAAAACATGGCATTGTCACAGTTCAAATCCTGTAAACAATCATTAATAAAAAAGATAAATAGGATCGGTCCGAGCACTGAACCTTGCGGGACTCCACTCTTGATGACTATGCGCTTTGATCGCGATCCGCCAACACAGACCACTGGGAACGACCAACGAGAAAATGCTCGATCCACTTAAGAAGTTTGCCTTTAATACCCAACATTCTCAAACTGTAAAGGAGACGCTGGCGCGGAACACTATCGATGGCCTTCTGGAAATCAATGTAAGCCACATGCACAGTGTCTTTGGCGTCGATTGCATTTGTCCAGCTTTGCAAAGTATAAAGTAAGTTCGTAACACACGATCTTCCCCTACGAAAACCTATTGTGCATTGGACAAAAGTTTATGGGTTTCATAATAAATAATTAATTCCTTTTTGACAACCTTCTTCATAACCTTGCAACAGATTGATGTCAGGCTGACAGGCCTGTAGTTTGTGGCACGTGCACGACTACTGATTTTTTCAAGCGGTATAATGTGGGCTGTTTTCCAGTCGGTAGGAAGAATTCCTGTATCAAACGATTTCTGGCACGGAAAGGATAGCGGTTTGGCCAGATATCGAGCAATTTTGAGGAGCAGCCCTGATGGAATCTCGTCAGAGCCAGGGGATTTGCAGACTTTTTAGTTCTTCAAGGACCACCCCTTCTCGAAAGAGTTTATCCCGCATAATTGGTGCTCCCATACTTTCTTTACTGGATGGAATAAAAACAGCTTCTCTGGTAAAACCGAGTGAAAGAACTGAAAAAAGTGTTCAGTTTTGATTTTAATTTCTAATATCTTGAAATCTTCATCGTTTCTCATAACAGGAATCGAATTCCTGTTAAGTGTGCTTATTTTAAATGGGTGAAGAGCAAGTTGATATTGCTAACTGCTCGCTGGAGCAAATGCCTCTCGTAATCCCGTCGTATTTCGTAGATAAAGCTTTTAAACTTGTTGCTTTTATTTTGTAGGCTTGCAAGGCTACATTTTCATTGGATTGGTTTTATTTATTCAAAGCCTTCCCTTCCTTCTAATCTACCTTTAGATCTCTTGTTAGTCATTGTGGTCTGTTAGATCTCATTAGTTATGATGACGAACAGGTGCATTTTATTTGCTACAACAACCAATCCTTAAATAAAATCCAGTCCTCAGTGACGTTCTCGGAGAAGAGAAGATCCCAGTCTATTCGTGATGCTTAAGCTTTCAATTTGTAAAAGTCTCCTTGCCATATATTGGGCCTGGTTTCATTCGCAAAATCATCTAACGATGAAATCTGAACAGGTTCCGACGTTTCAGGCATCCTCATTTAATGTTATCAGTACCATTGATTTCTCCATAGAACTAATTCGTTAGCAACTAATGCATCTGGAAAACTCGCACTCATCGGGGACTGACGGTATTCCAAACTCAGTTATTAAGAGAGTGCCGAGCTTTCCCCGATTGCTTAGCCATGTATTCTCAGTATATCTTTTAAACGGATTCTTTCCTGACGCATGGAAGACATCTATTATTCTTCCTGTCTTCAAGTCGGGATCTCGTTCAGACGTAAATAATTATCGAGGCGTTCAAAAAACCCGGTTAACGCTGACGATCTCAAGTGCATTTATTGATTTTCTAAAGACAGTGCCAATAGTTGCGTGGATAAAATCAACACTGATCTACTTATGCTCTCACGTTGGAGCTGTATTTGGCAGATGGAGTTTTCTTCATCCGAGAGTAGTTTTATGTGTTTTGGCCCGTCTAAGCTTCCTTGACCCCTCGTATTTCAAAATAGTACACTTTAAGAACGATCAACCATAAAATACTTAGGTCTAAGTTACACGAACAAGCTAGCAGTATCGCCTCATGCAGATCGAATTTCTGCAAAGGCTGCACAGATATGTGGTTTTATATCGCATAATTTCTTCCTTCCGGAAATAAAGTAAGACCTGTACCGCATGTTTGTTCTTCCTATTCTAGAATACTGCTGTCCCCTCTTTGAGCTGACGAATGCCTCTGACCGCAGTTAGATTTAAAAAGTTCAGAGGGTGTCTACTCGAAGACTATTTTCTCTTCCTGGATCCAGTATCTCTTAAAAGGATAGATGCCAGTTAGCAAACATTACATTTCTGTGGGTTAGAAGACTCGAAGCCGGTCTCTGCTTCCTGTTTCGCGTTAACTCTAACCCAAATCGCCCACGTATTAACGCTCTCACTCCGGTAGATCGACCCTATGCCACTCGTAATTCCGCCATGATCATTTCACCACCCCTTAGCTCCACAACTAACCGGTCTCAGTTTTTTGCCTCCAAATATGCCTTCATCTGGAATAATCTTCCACTGCAAATTAGGTTGTCGTCCACATTAGCTATTTTCAAAACAAAGTAACGCAAACATTTAACTTCGGAAGATATAAAGTCCTTTTTGTCTGTTTCCTTCCCTAACTCGCAAATTTGGATTTCGAAAAGGGTCCTCCTGGTATTTGAGGCAGCTCCCTTGATATTATATTGGTCTTTAATTATATTTCCATCATCATCTGCAGAGTCAATCTTTGCATTCACTTTTCCGCCTCCGCCTCCGCCTCCGATTTAACCTTAGGAGTTTTTTCCTGCTTTTGTTCTAGTTCACCGTTTATGTTAAAGATTGTTGACTATTGTTTTACAAAATGGCAAATCGTTCTGAATCGGATATGCCTACCATATTGTTCATTTCTGCTGTTAATATGGCTGCTCACATAGTGAAGCAATTATTCACTTTGTATTTATTTATACCGCGATACTAATTTTGAAATGACGGGGCTCTCTGGTCCCTTAATATACAATTTATTTATTATTATTTTTTATTTATTGCAGATGGTACTTAATATTCAGCAAAGCTTTCCCTTGTTTACGTGAACTGTCACTAGTTTTCTACATTCAGGACACCTTCCAAAACGTTTGGGTGCTGACTCTGTTGAAGCTCTCTTCGGTTCTGATGGCGTTCATGGACTCTGAATCCTGGGCCGGTCTTCATGCTGAGGGCAATATTACTGGCTCTGCAGACCTCAATCGGCTTATTTCTCAGTCGACAGCGAACAGCCGCTCGCCGAAATACCTGCTGGTGCAGAATATCGGATCCGTAACACTGAATGGAGAGGTTCTTCACCGGGTACCTGTGTTAACGCGTCCCTGTTCAGAACTTTAATTACTCAATAAGCTGCAGTTTTTTCTCCTGAAAACACCTGAAACAACGATCAGGAGTTTTTTTCACTGTCAGCTTGTCCCTCTACTGTATATTGTTTTTTGACCCTGCCTGTAAACTGGCAATAAATAAATAAAATAAAATAATGTCTCCTTATTCCACCAGTCATTCAAAAGATGAATTCATTCGAACGCACAAATTCCAACCTTCGTAGTCTAAAATGCTCTGATTTCGCTAGATACTTACCATCATCAGAATTCAACTCTGGATCCAAAGATGCTGTGGCCTCAAATTCACTGACACATTGTCATGAGATTTTGTTTCATGCGCCATATTGATCAAAATCGAACCATATCGACGTTTAATTATATCATTCAGGAATTCTACTGCAGTGTTAGCGTACTCTACCATTTTACCTTATTTTCTTAAGCATTTTTTTTCCTACCCTCTATTCGAAAATGGAGGCCCATTGAACTCTGCCTCCATTTTTAAGGTAGGAGTTTTTTTCTGCCTATTGTCTAGTTCACTATAAATTTCAAATCATCGCTAACTGTTTACCTAACAAGACAAGTTCTGCCTACATTATTAAATATTTAAAAAGGTTTATTGATTTGGCACTCCTTGGGCGCCAGACATTTATCTGCACACAGTGTTCTAATTTTATTTTATTACTAATTTTTGTTTAGACAGTGCGTTGCCGGCGCTTACCAAATATTAATTTTAAATTCTAAAATTTAAAGTGCCGTTGGTTGAAAGCTTACCTACGAATTTTGGAAAAGCCATCGCTCTTGAAAAGTTTAATATTATGGGTTTTGATGTGAATTTTAAAATTCGAAACGTTGAACCCGATGTGCTTTTGACTCTCTTTTAGGGACCCAAAGTTAAATGGAACCTGGAACTCGTTTCTCTACATACGAATGTCTGTCAAGATGCACACTGGCTGTCCTGGGGCTTTTTCATAGAACTTGAAGGCTCTCCAACCAACTAGGACAACGAAAATCAGTCGACCGGTACGATCCATTCTGTCCACCATTTGTTGCATAGAGGGACTGTGGACGGTGGTTTTCGCATGAATCAATTTGTACTTGTTCAGAAAAGGACGATACTACATAAATAGATTTATTTATTGGGCAATTCTTGGGCGCCATCAAATCTTTAGAACACAGGAAAATACCTAAAACAAGCTCCTGTTTTCCGTTATCACATTTTCTTTTTTGGTTCTATGCTTAACTAGCAGTGCTTGGAATTATGAGTTTGTTTTAAGTAAAAACACCTGCCTTTCAAAGTTTAGAATTAGCAAAATTTGAAAATAAAACAGCTATACAGAATGGGGATTAATGTATCTGGATAGTAATTATTAGGGTCAAGAAAAGTTTGTAATGGACGTCCGAGAGTGTTCATTCGACAGAGGTAAAAAGGTCTGCGGTCGATTTGAAGGCATAGAAACTTCCAATCAGGTGCGAGGGTAGTCGATTCCGGTGTGGGGTCTGCCGGCTAATTTAACTTAGCTGAACTGATCGCTAAAAAAGTTGGAAATGGATTAGGAGCAAGAAAATTTCAACGGTAAGAAACTTTTAATGCTGTCTTATAGTCGTCATATTTGT
>WEDG01009251.1:82500-84216 GCA_017591395.1 Schistocephalus solidus | reverse complement strand
TGTTATTGCTGGATTCCGGTTACGTATTGCTAAGTATTTTTGAGATTTTTAAGAGGAACGCCGCGTAACAGTCATTAAGCCAATTCCTTACAAAATAACGCTACACCGAGGCCAGCATGGAAGAACAAAGCCAGGAAGTCCAAGGTGAAAATTTCTACTAAAAAACAGATTGTTGATCAGGACGTCTTGTCGTTTGATTGAAGTACAAAGCAACGTGGCTACGGGTGGGGTGTATAAAGGGCAGACCAAAGAGTTAAAACCCAAATAAAAGTAAAACAGAGCTGAAAGTGACAGCAGACGAATTCACAAACTACAAACGCATCCTGGATCTCATAAACCAAATAAATCAATTACGAGGTGTGTGTTAGAGGCAGACAGTAGTTGCCATAAAGAATAATATATGCAAACAGTATTTGAAAGTCGGAAAAGGCATGATCACTATTTTCGGGTAAATGATAAAAAAAACTGAATTTTTTTGAAAGCACCTGATGATGAATAATCAAAAGTGAACGTTCGCCAAAGGTCGCAGGTTCGAATTTCGAGTGATCCACACCTGGGATTGTGGATGACTGGTTGATGACGGCTAATCAGTCGGAAATGGCCATTCCAAGCTCCCTTGTCTTTGTCGGTTCAATCTTATCAAAATATATCTCAAGTCGCTATGCGACTGCCCGAAAGGGTTCTAAAAGGACCTCCAAGGCACAGCGGAACAAAGGCTCCTTAACCAGATCGGTAAACACCATACACTCATATATATATATATATAGATATATATGTGTAGTGCTCTACCGAGTCTGCTTAAGAGACATTTATGTTCCGTTGCGCCCTGGAACTCACACTAGAGTACTCACAGGCAGTCGCATAGCGACGTGTAGCATATGTTGATAATGTGGAACCGACAAAGACAAGGGAGACCGGAATGGCCATTTCTGGCTTATTAGCCGTCATCAGCCAGTCATACCCAATCCCAAGTGTGGAACACCTGGGATTCGAACCCGCGACCTTTGTACTTGAGTCGAACGCTCTACCATTGAGCCACGGGCTCGTTGCTTTGTCGGTTGTGATCGGGAATATGATGATAGTGTGTGGCTCACCGATCTGCTTAAGGGACATTTATGTTCCGTTGTGCCCTGGAACTCAGACTGGAGTACTCACAGGCAGTCGCATAGCGACGTGTAGCATATGTTGATAATGTGGAACGAGCCCCATACTATCATCATATTCCCGATCACAACCGACAAAAGCAACGAGCCCGTGGCTCAATGGTAGAGCGTTCGACTCAATTACCAAAGGTCGCGGGTTCGAATCCCAGGTGTTCCACACTTGGGATTGGGTATGACTGGCTGATGACGGCTAATAAGCCAGAAATGGCCATTCCGGTCTCCCTTGTCTTTGTCAGTTCCACATTATCGACATATGCTACACGTCGCTATGCGACTGCCTGTGAGTACTCTTGTCTGAGTTCCAGGGCACAACGGAACATAAATGTTCCCTTAAGCAGATCGGTGAGCCACACACTATCATCATATTCCCGATCACAACCGACAAAGCAACGAGCCCGTGGCTCAATGGTAGAGCGTTCGACTCAATTACCAAAGGTCGCGGGTTCGAATCCCAGGTGTTCCACAATTGGGATTGGGTATGACTGGCTGATGACGGCTAATAAGCCAGAAATGGCCATTCCGGTCTCCCTTGTCTTTGTCGGTTCCACATTAT